>JARQOD010012429.1:0-19644 GCA_033576555.1 Oophaga sylvatica | reverse complement strand
AAAACAATCGCTGATGTTTTTGTGGGGTTTCAGAAACCCCTCTGTTCCCCTGCTGTGTTCTGGAAAAAATTACTGCTGCTAACTACAACTTCAACTTCAAAACGTCTCATACTAGGCCTCGCCTACACCCCCTCCCCGGGCTTCACAGCCCCAGTTGCTGCTAGAGTTTAGATCACAGATGAAAACAATGCGATTTTTGGGGGGTTCATAACCCTCTTTTCCCCCTGCTGGTGCCCCGGCAAAAATTACTGCAGCTACCAAAACAGGGAAAAAAACATGACATCTAAAATGTCTAGGCTACACATAGATATACTACCCCCTGATTTCTAAGCTGTAAACATTTGAAACTCAACTTTCAAACCAAAAAATGATTTTTTTTGTCACAAATCTTTTAACAAAAAATTGTGACATATTATTACAGAATGCACATTCAAAAACAAATGAAAACACAAAAGCCTACTTATCTATAGGAACTGATGGTCAACCTGTCACCCCTAGCTTAAAAAAACCCAACTCACATCTATGACTCAAATACTGAAATTTTTTGGAAGTGCAAATGGGGTTGAATTTGAAAACTCTCAGTGCGAAGGTTTTATTTCAGTGTTCTCCCTTTGAAATAAAAGATACAATAAATATAAATCCAAGGTTGTTTAAAGGGGACGTGATGTACCCTGTAATATTGTCAAACAATGCATGTAGGAATAGTCCTTTTCAACATTACTTATATTTGTGTCATTTTAAAAATACATATTGATTAGAAAGTTAACACCCCATACAAAAAGGTCCTCATGAAACATGTAATCCTAAAAAAAATCAGCATTCCCTTTGGGAAAAGTAAATAGTGCATAGTCCAATAAAAAAATTTATATCCCTTTAAGTGGTGCTGAAAGAACGACAATGATAGAAAGGTAAAATGATATTATTTTCAGCGAATAGCGACCCCCTGAAATGCGTAAAATACTGTACCTTAACAAAACGCGTGTCACACCCACACGCATTTTTCTTGAGGTTTTGTAAAGGGGAATCGTGTTTTTTCATCATAGTGCATGTTTACTGAGTTTAAAACAGTCATGAAACGCCCTTTGTTTCGTACGCTTTCGATGATGAAAGTGCGCACCGTGAAAAGTTAGTTGCGTCTAAGACGCACAGACCTCAAAAACCCAACGCTCACAGCAGGAACAGTCGTGCGTCCAAACAAAGGCCAAGCATACATGCACGTACCCTTTTATAAACTATATAAAAAAAAGATGTGTAGAAACGCAACTTTATTAGGAACAGTTTTACTCGCCACACCAAACTGTGGCTATGCAGTCTCTTATATTACCTTATTTACCGTTGTCAGCTTGCAAGTCCCATCAGGCATAAATAGTTTTTCACTATCATTTTTTTAAAGGTTTTTTTTTTTAATATAATGATTGCACATATTACAGTATTACTGATGAAATTTTTAGATATTTTTAAAAAATTTTTTTAGTGATATTTTTCAGCAAATGAAAATGGTGTCATACGTTTTTATCCAAAATTAATGGATTCTGAATTACTTGTATGCTTTTTTTTAAACCGATACAGATTATTTAACCGTTTTTTATTGTGGTTTGCATTTCTTTTTAACATGTTAATGTATGCGTTTTTGTTTGTCAATTAAATTACATATATTTTTTAAAAAATAAAATTTTATCATCTTAGGGACAAAAGGTTATATTTTTCTTTTTTGGAGTATGACATTTTTAATTTACACTAACAAGGGAAAATACTTGACTAGTATTTAAAAACCCCTTGCCCCGGGCTCAAAACCGCCATGTTGGGTTGGGGGGTGCTGTTAACAGTCAAAACTTGCCCCCGTTTACTGGGGGTTTAGTAATGTCACTGTTCCCCTGCTGTGTGAAGGCAAAAAGCCCGCTGCCTCCACCTGTTCTCTTCTCATCCCCGGGTACAAAAAACCCGTTGTTTTCCGAATGTGTTGCACAGTCTACACTTGCTTTCCTGTTACTGGGGGTTTAGTAAAGTCAGCTGTTCCCCTCTGTGTGACGGCAAAAAGTCCGCTCCCCCACCTGTTCTCTTTTCTCCCGGGTTTCAAACCGCCAGTTGTTTCCGAAGTGCGTTTCACAGTTACACTTGCTCCCCCTGTTATGGGGGCGTAATGTCAGCGTTCCCCTGTTTGTAACCAAAAGTCCTGCTGCCCCCACCGTTCCTTTCCTCCCGGGTCCCAAAACCCCAGTTGTTCTGGAAGTGCGTTGCACGTTACACTTGCTCCGTGTTCGGGGTTCAGTAAGGTCTGCTGTTCCCCTGCGGTGTGAACGGCAAACACTCCTGCTGCCTCCACATGTCTCTCGTTCTATCCCTGGGGTTACAACACGCTCAGTTTGTTTCTCGGAAGTGATGTTAGCATCAGTCTACACACTTGCTCCTGTGTTACTGCGGGTTTTCAGTATGTCTGCTGTTCCCATGCTGATTAGTGAACGGCAATACACTCCTGCTGCATCCACCAGGGTCTCGTCTACATCCCTGGGCTACATAACACCGCCAGTAGGTTTATCGGAAGTGCTGTGAGCACAGTATACACTTGATCCTGTGTTACTGGGGTTCAGAATGACAGCTGTTCACCCTGATGTGTGAAACGGCATAAAATGGTCCGTGATGACGTCCATACCTGTTCTCTATCATACCTGGCGTTAACAACACGCATAGTTGTTATCGGAAGTGCTGTGAGCACAGGCTACACTGGACTGTGGGTCTGGGGGTCTGTATTGTCTAGATGGGAACCTGAGGGTGGGTAAGGATATAACACGAAGGATGCCTACAAACATGTTAGATTCTCTTCCCCGGGTTACAACACCGCAGTTGTTTCTAAGGAAGTGATGTTAGCACAGTCTAAAATTGATCCGGGGGGTGACTGGGGTTCATGTATTGTCAGCTGTTCCCTGCTGTTGAACGGCAAACAATCCTGTGCCTAAACACATGTTCTCTTTCATCCGGGGTTACAAACACCGCCAGTTGTTTTCGAATAGTGCTGTTAGCACAGTCTACAACGTGCTAACTGTGTTACTGCGGGTGAGTAATGCTGGTAAACTGCTGTGTGAACGGCAAAAAGTCCTAGACGCCTAAACATGTTCTATTCTCATCCCTGGGTTACAACACAGCCAGGTGGTTCTCGGAATGCTGTTAGCAATGTCTACACTTGCTCCGGTTGTTACTGGGGTTCAGTATTGTCAGTTGTTCCTGTGGAGTGAAACGGAGAAAAAGTTCCTGCTGCCTCACAACCCTGTTCTATTATCATCCATGGGTTACAACACCGGCCAGTTGGTTCTCGGAAGTGCTGTTAGCAAGGCTACACTTGCTCCTGTGTGTACGAGGGTTCAGTAATGGCAGATGTTCCCTGCGGGGTGAACGGATATATATGGAATGCTGACTCTCACCTGTTCTCTTATCATGCCCTGGGTTACATCTCCGCAGTTGTGTCTCGGATGTCTGTTAGCTCGTTCTACACTTGCTCCTGTGTTACTGGGGTGCTGTAATGTAAAGCTGTTCCCGCTGTGTGAAAACGGCTAAAAGGCCTGCTGCCTCAATAAATGTGTCTCCGTTCATTCCCTGGGGTTAAAACACCGACAGTTGGTTCTCGAAGTTGCTGTTAGCCACTGGCTTACATATTGACTCCATGTGTTACTGGGGTTCAGTAATGTCTGCTGTTCCCCTGCTGTGTGATAAGGCAAAAAGTCCTGCTTGCCGAACCCTGTTCGTCTTCTCCATACCTGGGTTTACAACACGCCAGTAGCTTTCTCGGAAGTTGCTGTTTTGCACAGTCTACACTTGACTCCTGTGGTTACTGGGGAACTTCAGTATTGTCTAGCTGTTCCCCTGCTGTGTGAACAGCAAAAAGTCCTGCTGACTCCACCCTGTTCTCTTCCATATAATTGGGTTACAACACCGCCAGTGTTTCTCGGCAGTGCCTGTAGCACAAGTCTAAACTTGCTACCTGTGTTAATGGGGTTCTGTAATGTCAGCTGTTCCTGCTGTGTGAACGGCAAACAGCTCCGGCTGCATCAACTTTTATTTGTCATGGGTACACTTATGATACCATTACAGGCGTTCATGTTCAGTCAAGCTGGGGAGAAGCAGGCCTTTGGCATAGGTGCCTCCATGGTTGGTATCCGAGTTAAAGATAACGTATGATGGTCTTGGTAGTGCTTTGGAGCACAGGTACATACTGCTAGTGAAACGTGTCCCAGTACGGCAGCGGAGCCTCGGTTGTGAACATTGGGCTAGGTTAATTAGATGACCCTCCGGGTTTCCAGCACATAAGCCTTGGATCCTCGTTTACTTGTCATTGGTTCTTGTTCCTTCTGCTACCAATCCAGGGTTCTCCAGTTACCCCGTCAGCTGGTTCTTACCCACAGGGACTGTGCCTTGGTGGCCTCCATGTCGGTATACGTGTTCCAAGCAACGTATGTGTCCTTGGTGGGTGCTTTGGAGCAAAGGTACCTCCTGCTTAGTAAACCGTGTCCATGTATCGTAAGATGGTGCCTCGGGTTGTGCATTGGCTCTTGTCCGTCTGCTGACCCCTTCCGGGTGCCAGTCAGTCAGATGGTCCTTCAGTTCCTTTCATTGGCTCTTGTCCTTCTGATACCCATCCGGGGTCCAGTACGTCAGCTGGTTCTACCGCAGTGCCATTGGCTAGGTCGCCTCCCATGCGGTATCCTCGAGTTCCAGCAACGTCTTGCTGAAGTCTTGGTAGGCTTTGGGAGCACAGGTACCTCATGATTCAGTAACAGGGGCCAAGTATACGTCAGCTGGTCCGCGGTTGGGACATTGGCCGAATTTTGATTCTGCTGACCTCCGGGTTCCAGCACAGTCACTGGTCCTCGTTACTTTCATTGGGTCTTTGGACTCTTCTGCTACACAGAAGGGTGGCCAAGTACAGGAAGCTGGTCCTCAGAGGGAACTTTGGCTGGTGCCTCCATGTCGGTTTCGTAGTTCACTGCAACGTCTGATGGTACCTTGGTAGGCTTTGGAGCCACAGGTACCTCTATGCTTAGTACCGTGCCCAGTAAAGTCTGCTGATCTAGGTTGTGCCATTGTCTTTTTCCTTCTGCTGAACCGGGTTTCAGGACAGTCAGCTGGCGCCTGTTACTATCCAATGCTTGGTACCATCAACACAGGACCAAGAAGGTTAAGATCAAACTACAAGATACAGAACAAGAGAAGAGTACAATAAGCAGAGATTAAAAGAGAAGAACATTAGTTATAAGACCAAAATGAAGAGCAAAATATAATGCTCTTAAATTCTAGCAGAAGTATGACTTAAGCGTGTTTGGGGGTGAGGCACCGGTCCTAATCGGGGTGCCAATGGGTTTTTAGGGAAGATGATGCGCAGGACCTAGAAACTGAAAGCGGATCCAAATTCTGTTGTAATTAAATAAATACTTTCGTGGACAGCAAGAAACGGAGGATGATAAATTCGAGTTTTACACAGATTACAAGTTACAGGTATGTCTGTCACAATTATGAATTTGTTGAAAAGGATGAATTTGGGTAGAAGATGAAGAAGTAGAATAGAACTTATAATAAATGTTTATTAATGAACACAATATAAGTAATTGTTAACAAAAGATGAATAGCAAGAAGTTTTTGAGTTTAAGAAGGTGAAGAGAAGAAAATTTGATGAAGAAAGATGATGCTGCTGAAGATTATGAAGGAGAAGGTGTGTGAAAAGTTAAAAAGTGAAGACCAGGGAAGTTGTGAAACAGACATATGTGACAAAATAGAAAAAAGGTAACAACATTGGTGAATTTCTTCGTCAATCCTGACGTTTACTAAAAAAAAAAAAATTAATGCTATCCATTGGATTGGGTGAAAACATCTATGCCGTTTGAATGGGATCATCAAAACTCCCAATACTTCTACATTACTCTTTTGTTGTTGTCCTTCATGTTACAATTAACCTACAAGGCAAGAATGGTTTTTTTTTTATTTAGATATTTTGGTAACTTAGACTTATCATGGGACTTCGTAGCGGTATTAGGGTATCGCTCGATATTTTTTGTGGATAGGCGATACATTCCGGATTCCGATATTGTTGGATAAAAAATTTAATATGATTTTTTTATGAGAATGAGTAGAGCTCTGCTCTATGAAGTTGAAGTGTATTGTGTGTTTTGTGTAAATGTACGGTCAGAACAAAATATATTTTTTATCAGGAAAGTTTTATTACAAAATGTTGTCAGTAATAGTTCAAATCGTTCTAAAAATGAAGTACATTAAAATCAGCTGCTGCAGCGAGCTGGCAAGATCCAAAGATCCAGGTAGCTGGAAAAGCATTAGTAATAATAATAAGCTCTATAGAAAACAGCCTGTAAGTAAACGTTCTTGAATAGGAGAATGACTGTATGATTACAGTGGCGGTCGGTAAACCTAAACAATGACAGTAAACTGCAGAGTTAAAAATCTCTCTGTTCTGGGGAAGGACAAGATTCAAGCTGTAAAGTAATGCAAAATTGCTTTTTTGGTAAGAGCTTTGGCAATATTTTACTGTTCTTGATGATTGGAAAAACCTTTTTAAGTGTGTTATATCAAACTTTTTTGTTAATTTTGGATGTCGTTGCACTTTTATTTACGTAAATAGATAATTTGTTTACGGGAGTACTTAGCCTATTGAAAAAGAATCCTCACAGCAGCATCCAATGTGCTAAAGCTATTGAGTGTGGTATAAAATGTATTTGATGTTCAGTCGGAGGAACTGTGAAGTATTGTGATTTGGCGGTGCATGGTTTTGCTGGGTAGCCAAAGTTGTGCGAATGGGACAACCCCCGGTGAATTGGAATTGGGGTTGATTTAAATCAAAGAATAAATTGTTGCTGTCTGTTAGATTAACAAGGGACTCAACTGAAAAATTAAACTACTGGAGCGATTGAGTGGTAGAATTCAGGTATAGTCATACTTTATATTTGCTGTCAAGGTTGTGATAATGTGCAGGATGTAATGAACCTGATTGTGCCATAAGTCTATAATCCTGCCGAAGCATGAGTTGTTTTAAAATTAGCAATGATTGTTTCAAGTTTTGAAATTTGAATTTTCTAAACTTCATCGAATTTCTCCCCATAATGTGATTTGAGGTAATTACATTGGCGTGAATTGCTTAATTAAGAAGACTCTAATTGACTGGATAAAGATGTCGCTTTAGAACACTGAGTTCCTCAATTAGGATAGGAATTAAGCATGTTATACTCTTGTGATGCAGAAGGCATCGGTTTTGTGTTTTTGAAATGAGGGCTTCCTCTTGTCGGACTATGTGGGTAATATGGATGATAGCCAGAGATAAACCAAAAAGCGTATCTTAATAACACACTGCAATATAAATTTTTAGTTGCTAAGTTGTAAAAGGAACGTGAAATATGAGGTTTATTCAGGACCCAATCTTGCTGGCTGTTGTTTTAGTAAGTGAAGCAAATGGAAAAAGCGGCATTATTTAACCCACTTGGTGACTGAGAACAATTTTAGACCTTAATGACCAGCAAAAATTTGAAAATTTAGGACAGTGTCACTGTAGGCGGTAAGTAATCTGGAATGCGTAACCAAGAGATGAATAGTTGACGTTAATATCCCTTCAATAAAAACCCGTGCCATCTGACCATGACGGGATAGTACGGTCCATAGGCGATTAGCTGCGCTCCCCGAGGGAGCGCAGCATAATCGCCGCGTGGTGTCAGCTGTTACACAGCTGACACCCGTGTCTGTGTGTAGGAGCTGGTCTAGGGACGCTGCCGGGAACATTACCCCTTGCACACGCGATCAAACATGATCGCGGGTGTGTACTGGGGAACAGGGGTCAGGATAGAGCAGTGTGCGGGGCAGCGCCCTGCGCGCCACATGAGCCCTCAGACCAGCGCGATGTGAGCAGCGCTGCTATGAGGGCGTCCTCCCTCCCTGGACCCTGGTCCATGATGGCGCTGGGGTCCTGGAGGGAGGGGGCTGACTCATGCCTGCAGAGTGCAGGCTATGAGGAAAGCACGCATCCGACAGGACCACAGAGACATTCTTGGAATCCGGGTCCCTGGGTGGGAGGAAGCTCAGAGCAAGCGATCACTTCGCGATGGTCTGATGGTCTCAGGGGGCGAGCAGGGTGCCACCACACTGGCGGAGATCCTACCCTGTGAACAAAGTACACCGCGATCATGTTTGATCGCGGGTGGTGCGCAAAGGGGTTAATGTGCGGGACGGTCGTGACCGCTCCTGACACACTGGCACTGGGTGTCAGCTGTGTGAAGCAGCGGTAAAACGGCTATGGCGAGTAGCTAGCAGCTACACATCGGGGAAGCGAAGAGAATAGCCGATGAAGTACTTGTACAGGCCTTGGGAAGAATGGCTTCGGTGGTTTTGGGTCGGGTTATACAGTTCTAATGTCTGTGAGGGGTATTGGCATGAAAGTGGTTGTTACAGCATAAATGGGATAGGGGCAGATTTTTATTAAGTTGGCTTGGTCATTAGGTTCAAAATTGTCTTCAGTAAACAATGGGGTTAAATATGCAGCTTGTTCCTTTGCTTCACCTGTCGTTATAAAACAACAGCAAATGCATAGTCATTTGGGTCCTGATAATTATAATATTGTTGAATAACTAGTTTTTTAACATATCTTAGCCTAACCTAAAAAGTGATATTCAGTGGGTTATGATATAAGCTTGTGGGCTTATCTGGCCGGTCTTCATTTACCTAGGTAAGACAAGTGGAAGCATGATTTCATAAAATAAAAACGATTGCTTCTGCATTCACAGAGATTAATAAATGCTTATTCATTATATGAGGAACTCAGTGTTCTTTAGGACAGCTTCCAGTCATATTTAGAGTTAGTCTTATTTTAGCATTCACGACAAGGTTTTAACTCAAATCAATATTTTTGGCTCGGAGAAATTCGATGAGGTAGAAAATTAAAATTTTCAAAACTTGGAAAAATCATTGGATAATTTTAAAAACAAACTTTGATGACAGGAGGTATAAATTATGGCAACAATAAAGGTTCATTCATCCTGCCAATTTTCACAACCCGTGACTGCATAATTTGTAATGTGAGTACTAGACTGAATTAAAGTACCAAGAGCTCCAGTAGTTTTGTAATTTTATGGGGAGTCTGTTATTATAAATGTTAGCTACCTATTTAGTGGAGTGAATCTTTCAAAGTCATTTTGCTCCGGGGTTGGCAAATTTTTCGCAAATATTTGATTCACAGACAATAATTGACAGCAAAAATCAAATCTGATAAAGCCTCCTGACTGACCTGAAAAGACATGTGGGATCACTCTCAATAGGATTTTAAAAATTGGTGAAGTGGTTTCTTTTTCAACTTGGTAAGTAATACAGGAACCAAATGTATCTATGGACTTGTAAATAAATGGTGCAAAAGTACTCAAAATTAACAAATAGTGTGTGATGTCAACGTAAAAAGGGGGGACAAATCATCAGTAAAGTTAATATGCAATAGCTCTTATAAAAAAAGCAAATTTGCATTTACTTTAAGCTTAAATCTTGTCATCCAAAGTTCAGTGATGATTTTCTAACGCGCTGAATGTTTAATGTCATTGTGTAGGTTACCGACTCACGCAACAGGGAAGATACAGTCAGGATCTATGCAAGGAACGTAAAAGGCAATTCAGGGCCTGTTTTCTATTGAGATAAGTAGGATGTCTAGTGATTTCCGGCTAAACTGGTTCGTGGGATCTTGACAGCTCGCTGCAGCAGCTGATGTGTATGGTACTTCATCTTTTGAAATGATTGTGAACTATACTGACAACATTTTTGTATTAAATATTTCCTGATCTATTTATATAGTGGCTTTCATGTTTGTACATTGCACCAAAATCAATTCATCTTACAGTTGAGTTGAGAGATTACTGTACGTTTTCAAAATGTACGGATTCGTGTATGGGGGATCGACGAGAATATTAATAATATCGGCGATACACTGGAGAACAGATTCCGGAAGTCCCATGGTTGTCTATGGGAACAAAAATTGTCGAGAATAAAAAAAAAATCTTTCTGTGACTTGTAGGGTGAATTGTACATGAAGGTAAACAACAAAAGAGTAATGGAAGATTGGTGTGGGGGGTAGGTTGTCGGAGACTGGAATAGGTCATTGGATGTTTAACCAAATCCTAGGGTATAGCATTTTTTTGTTTTGGTAGGATATATCGTGTCGGATTGAAGAAGAAATTCTAATTGGGGGGTTATACTTCTTTGTCTTTTGGGATAACTTATGTCTGTTTCACATCTTCATGGGGCTTACACCTTTGTTTTATATGTTCACACCACATGGGTGCGCCCGGTCATAAAGGCAGCAGATCATCGGTAGAAGTATTGTTTGCTTCACCTTAGTCAACGGAGGAATCGGCTATAACGTCATTGTATTATCTTTTTGCTTTACTGTTACTTATATAGTTCTTATTAAACAGTTAGTTTTATTTCATATTCTACTGCGTCAGCTTACTTCATATTCAGACACTTTTCTTTAACTCTTACTTATTGGACTGTCTTTACTGTATGGTATCTGTAAAAGCTCACTGAATTTTCTTCATTCGGTCTTGCTGTCACGAAAGTTTGTAATGAAACATGTTTTTGTCCGCGTGCAGTTTAGCTGCAGCAGATCAGGCATTGTCCAGGGGCACAACGACACCACGAGGAAGGAACGGACTCCACCCTATTACACTGCGTAGTCAATGTCTTCTGATTTGAATTTAGAGCATATATTTTGCTCTTCATTTGGGGCTTATCTTATTGTTCTTTGCTTTTTAATCTTCTGTCGTATTGTTCGTCTTGTTTTTTTTCTTGTTCTGTAACTTGTAGTTTGTCTTTCTTATTTGTACTGTCGGGGGATGGTCACAAAAGCCAATGGAAGTAAACGAGGACCAGCTGACTGTGCTGGAATCCGGAGGGTCCGCAGAAGGGAAAAGGAGCAATGGGCACAAACCGAGGACCAGATGACGTTATGGGGACAAGGTTCTAAGCAGGAGGTACCTGTGCTCCAAAGCATCGAAAAGGACCAGCAGCAGTTGCTGGAACTACGGATACCGACATGGAGGGACAACATAGGCCATAGGCATATGAGGTGAAACAGCTGACGGTACTGGAATCCCGGATGGGTAGCAGAAGGTACAAGAGCAATGGAATAAGTAAACGAGGACAGTGGGACTGTGCTGGAACCGGAGGGTCAGCAGAAGGAAAAATAGAGCCAATGGCACAACGAGGACCAGATGACGTTACTGGGGAAAGGTTACTAGCTGGAGGTAACTGTGCTCCAAAGACTCTACCAAGGACCAGAGACGTTGCTGGAACTCAGGATACCGACATGGACGGCACCTAGCCCAAAGGCACTGCGGAGAACAGATGACATGTATGGAACCCGGAATGGGTAGACGAAGGTACAAGAGCCATGAAAATAACGGGAACAGCTGACTGGGCGGGTAACCCGGAGGGTCAGAAGAAGGGAAAAGAGCCATGCACAAACGAGGACCAGATGAAGTTACGGGGAAACTGGTTTAATAAAGAAGGATGGTACCTGTGCTCCAAAGCTACTATCAAGGACCAGCAGACGTTGCTGGAACTCGGATACCGACATGGAATGGCAAACGAGGCCTAAGGCATGCGGAGAACAAGCTGACGGTACTGGACCAGGAGGGGGAGCAGAAGTACAAGAAGCCAATGGAAAGTAACGAGGACCAGCTGACTGTGCTGGAACACGGAGGGTATGTCAGAAGGAAAAGGCAATGGCTCAAAAACCGAGGACCAGATGACGTTACTGGGAAACGGTTACTAAGCAGGAGTACCTGTGCTCCCAAAGCACTACAAGGACCAGCAGACGTTGCTGGAACTCGGATTCACCAACAATGGAAGGCACAAACTAGGTCAAAAAGGCAAAGCGGAGAACAGCTGACGGTACTGGAACCCGCGATGGGGTAGCAGAAGGTACCCATGATGAGATATTTAAAGTTGAGGCTCAGCTGGACTGTTTGACGTTCTTCAGCAGGGGTAACAGATGACATTAATGATACCCCGTAACATACAGGAGGATAGTGTAGACTGTGCTATCAAGCACTTCCGAGAAAAGAAACAACTGGCGGTGTTGTAACCAAGGGATGAGAAGAGAAACAGGGTGGAGGCAGCAGGAACTTTTTAGCCGTTCACACAGCAGAGGGAACAGTGACTTTATGGATAACACAGTAACACAGGAATGCAAGTGTAGACTGTGCTAACAGCTCTTCACGAGAGACAAATGGCGGTGTTGTAACACAGGGATGAGAAGAGATCAGGGTGAGGCAGCAGGGGACTTTTTGCCGTTCACACAGCAGGGTAAGCTGACATTCAAATGACCCCAGAACACATGTTGCAAGTGTAGACTGTGCTAACATGCACTTCCGAGAACAACTGGCGGTGTTGTAAACAAGGGATGAGAAGAGGACGCAGGGTGGAGGCACAAGAAGGATCTTTTTGCCGTTCACACAGCAGGGTACAGCTGACATTAATGAACCCTGTATCAAGGAGCAGTGTAGGGAATGGTGCTAATAGCACTTCCGAGAAACTACTGGCGGTGTGGTAACACCAGGATGAGAAGAGAACAGGGTGGAGCAGAAGGGGACTTTTGGACCGGGTACAACACAGCAGGGGTCCCGCTGACCATTATAGGAACAACAGATTACACAGGAGCAAGTGTAGACTGTGTACCCATCACCTCCGAGGGAAACCCACACACTGGCGGTGTTCGTCAACCCCAGGGATGAGAAGAGAACAGGTGGAGATCAGGATTTTAGCACTGTTCTCCACTGCAGAAGGGAAATCAGTACTTGAATTTTCTGAACACCCCAGTAACACAGGGCAATGTGTAGTCTGTGCTTAATACAGCACTTCGGTATACTAATGGCACTGGGTTGTAACCCAGGGAGGAGAATTCTATGAGAACAGGGTGGAGGCAGCAGGACTTTTTTGGCCGTATCACACAGGGGGGGGGGGGCCCCAAGGGGAACAGCTGACATTACTGAATCCCCTGTATCACAGTGAGCAAGTGTAGACTGTGCTAACGCACTTCGGAGAAAACATACTGGGCGGTGTTGTAACTACCCAGGGATGAGAAGAGACATGGTGAGGCGGACAGCAGGAGGGTTTGCCGTTCAACAGCAGGGGAAAAGCTGACATTACTGATCCCATTTAACAAAGTGAGCAAGTGTAGTCTGTGCTAACAGAACTTCCATGAGAAAACAACTGGCGGTGTTGTAACCCAGGGCTTGAGAATGAGAACATGGTGGTGGCAAGCAGGGTGTTTGCCGTTCACACAGCAGGGGATCAGAGTGACATTACGGAAACCCAGTAACACAGGAGCAAGTGATAGACGCGCTGCTAACAGCACTTCGAGAAAACAATGGCGGATGTTTTTGTAACCCAGGGATGAGAAATGAGAAATATGGGTGGAGGCAGCAGGACTTTTTTGACGATCACACAGGGGGCAGGGGAAAGAAACAGATGACATTACTGGAACCCCAGTACACAGGGCAGTGTAGGACTGTGTAAACAGCACTTCGTTGAGAAACAACTGGCGGTGTTGTAGCCCAGGGATGAGATGTGTACATGGTGGAGGACCAGCAGGTGTGTTGACGTTCACACAGAAGGGGAACAGCTGACATTACTGGAACCCCAGTAACAATGGAAGAAAGTGTAGACTGGGATTACAGCACTTACGTGAAACAAACTGGCGGTTATTTGTTTGTTGTAACCATGGATGAGAAAGAGAACATGGTGGAGGCCATCAGGATGTGTTTGCCGTTCACACGCAAGGGAACAAGCTGGACATTAATGAACCCCCCCCCCCCCCCCCCCCCCACCGTACACAGTCCCCCCCACGCCACCCCCTCCGCCCCTACCCCGCTACGCCTGTGTGGTGTGTCTACATCTTATAAGTCCATAATAAGAAATATTAAAATAACTCATACTAAGTTAAACCTATAACATATCTAACAGAATATATTTACCCACCCCCCCAGCCCCCCCCCCCCCCCCCCCACTCAAAAACCAAAACTGGCGTTTGTGTTAACAAAGGATGAGATGAGAAAAGGGTGGAGGCAGCAGGGACTTTTTGCCGTGAACAAAGGCAGGGGAACAGCTGACAGTACTGATACCCAGTAACACAAGGAGCAAGTGTTGTAGACTGTGCTAACAGTAATGCATGATAGATAACAAATGGCGGTGTTGTAGCCCAGGGATGAGAAGAGAACATGGTGGACGGCGAGCAGGAGTGTTTGCCGTTTCACACAGCAGAGGGAATCAGATGACATTATCTGAACCCAGTAAGTAACACAGGAGAAGTGTAGACTGTGCTAACAGCACTTCGAGAAACAACGGGCGGTGTGTATTGGAACCCCAGGGGATGAGACAGAACATGGTGGAGGCAGAAGGAGTTGTTTGACGTTAACAAAAGCAGTGAGGAAACAGCTGAACATTAATGAACACCAAACTCGCTAACTAGGTGCAGTGTTAGCTGTGCGAACAGCACTTACGTGGAACAAACTGGCGGTGTTTGTACCTGGTGATGAGAAGAGAAAACTGGGTGGAGGCAGAGGTCTTTTTGCGTTCACTCAAGCAGGGGAAAAAGCTGACATTACTGTACCCCAGTAAAACAGGAGAAAGTGTTAGACTGTGCTAACAAGCCACTGTACGAGAAACAACTAGGCGTGTTGTGCCCAGGGTGGAGATGAGAAACATGGTGGAGGCTCCAGGTGTGTGTTTGCAGTTCACACAGCAGGGGAACAGCCTGGAACATTACTGAACCCAGTAACACAGGAGCAAGTGCTAGATGTGTAAACAGAACTGACGAGAAACAAATGGCAGTGTTGTTAACCAAGGTGATGAGAAGAGAACATGTGGAGGCAGGCATGGAGTGTTTGCCGTTACACTGCAGGGAAAAGCTGACATTACTGAACCCGTATAAGTTAACACAGGAGCAAGTGTAGACTGTGCTAACAGACACTTCGAGAAAGAAACAACTGGCGGTGTTGTAACCCAGGGATGAGATAGGAGAAACAGGGTGGACTGGGAAGAAGTATTTTGTTCCGTTCACACAAGCAGTTGGGAACAGCTATGACATTACTTGAACACCAGTAACACAGGAGCATGGTAGAATGTGCTAACAGCACTTCCGAGAATAAACTGGCCGGTGTTTGTAGCCAGGGATGAGAAGAGAACATGGTGGAGGCTAGCAGGAGTGTTTGCAGTTCCACAAGAGTGGGAAAAACAGCTGAATACTGAACCCCAGATAACATGAGAAATGTGTAGACTGTGCTAACAAGCACTTCCGAGAAACAACTGGCGGTGTTGTAACCCAGGGATGAGAAAGAGCAAATCATGGTGAGGCAGCTAGGAGTGTTTGCCGTTCACACCTGCAGGGGAACAGCTGACATTACTGAACCCAGTAACACAGGAGGCAAGTGTACGACTGTGCTAACAAGCACTTCCTAAGCATACAAAATGGACGGTGTTGGAGCCCAGGGTAAAGGATGATGTTTAAATACTGATCAAGTATTTTCACTTGTTACGTGTCTCAATTAAAAATGTCTATACTCCAAACAAGAGAAATATAAACCTTTAGTACCATTAAGATGATGATTTTATTTAAATATATATGTAAAATGAATAATTGACAAACATAAACGCATACATTAACTGTTGAACATAGCATGGCAAACCACAATAAAAATCGGTTAAATAATATGATATTTCGGTTTTTTTAGATAAAAACCATACAAGTACATATCAGAATCCATTAATGAGGATAAGTAACAGTATGTACACCTTTTTCATTTTGCTGAAGAATATCGCCCTAATAAGTTTTAATAAAATATCTAAAAATTTCCATCTTGTTATACTGAATAATATGTGCACATTCATTTTTATTAACAAAAAAAACCTTTAAAAAAGTGCTAGTGAAACAAGCTATTTAGGAATGATGTGGACTTCATGCTGACAACGGTTCTAGAATAAGGTTATATATAGATGAGACTGCATGCCCACAGATAGAGTGAATGGCGATGTAATACTGTACATATATAAAGGGTTGCGTTACTTACTACATCTTTTTTTTTTTTTGGCTTTATAAAAGGGTACGTGCATGTATGAACTTGCGCCTTTGTTTTGGATGCACAGACTGGCTGCCTGCTGTGTCGCGATGGCGGTATTGAGCGTCTGTGCGTCTTATGAGAAGACTAACATGATCGGTGAGCATCGTTCATCATCGCAAGCGTTCCGACAAACAACAAAGGCTAGGGTGTCATGAGGCTTGATCAGTTATCATGCTCCTATGATGATACATACAGAATGGAGCACCTATTACATAACAAGCTACAAGAAAATGCGTGTGAGGTGTGACACAGCTGTTTTGTTAAGGATACTGGATTATATCGACATTGTTCAGGTGTAGCTTTCATGATATGATAAATAGATTATCAATTCACCTATTCTATCAGTGTCGTTCTTTCAGCACCAGTATCTGGTATTTTATTTTTGGCTAGTGTGACTATGCAATATTGAACCTTGACCAAGGTAATGCATGATTTGGTGTTAGCGATTATCATGTTTACATGAAGGACCTTTATGGCTCTGGGCTGTTAAATTTAATCCAAATATGTATTTTTTAAAAATGACACAAATATAAGTAATGTTGATGAGGACTATTATAACATGCATTGTTTGCAAATAGTACAGGTGTACATCTCGTCCCTTAATCAACATTGGCATATTTTACTTTACTGGTTTTGCTTTTATTTCACATAGGCAAGAAATCATGATTGTTTAACCTTCGACTGCAGCAGTTGTACAAGTTCATCCCAAATTATGCACTCTTACAAAAATGGCAGTATCTTGAGTCATCATGATGTGAGTTGGATTGTCAAGCGTTGGAGTGACACGGTCGACCAATCAGTAATCCTATTACATATGTAGGGCATTTGTGTTTGCTTTGGTTTTGAAAGGTGCATTTCTGTATGATATGTACAATTTTTTAGGTACAGATTTGTGACAAAAGACAATCATTTATATGGTTTGAAAAGGTGACGTTTCAAATGGTTTACAGCTTAGAAATCATGGTGTAGCCTATTTCTATGTGTAGCACTAGACACTTTGAGATGTCTGTTTTTTCACCTATGATTAGGTAGCTAGCAGTAATTTTTGAAACGGACACACAGCAGGGGAACAGCAGGCTGTTTTGACCCCACAAACACAATAATGCGAGTGTTTTCTATCGTGCATCTAACACTTTGCAGCAGCAATGTCGCTGTTTGGAGCCAAGGGTTCAAGGAAGTGTGTAGGCAGAGGCCTAGTATGAGACGTTTTTGAAGTTGAAAGTTGGGACGTTAGCAGCAGTAATTGTGCCAGAACACAGCAGGGGAACTGCAGGCGTTTATGAACCCCACAAAACACATATCAGCGATTGTTTTCAATCTGTGCATCTAACACTTCTGAGCAGCAAAGAACTTGGCGCTGTTGAAGCCCTAGGGTCAAGGGGTTGTAGGCAGAGGCTAGTATGAGACGTTTGAAGTTGAAGTGTAGTTAGCAGCAGTAATTTTTGCAAAGACACACACAGCTGTGGGAACAGCAGGCGGTACGGAACCATCACAAACACATCAGCGATTGTTTTCAGTGTGCTCTATACAAGTCTGACAGCAACTGGTGCTGTTGAAGACCAGGGTCAAGGAGGGTAAATGTAGGCACAAAAGTATGAGGTGATTGCCTTGTTCGTGGCCATTGCAAATGTATTGGTACTTCAAACAAGAATAAATGAAAACTTGTTCTACAACATTAAATGATAAATTTCAATTTTCAAGTATGAAAATTTTTATAATTGGACAGTCCTTCTGTGGTGGATAACAGTTTATTTGGCTAAATGGAAAAATATGGTAAACAAATTCATGCATTTGTGTAGGGGACTACTAAGGTGTACTTCATCAGGCTTAAGAGTAAAGCAAAAATGATGAATCTCATATTTTACACACAACAGGACAAGGTAATGGCTAAGACAAGTGAGGGGGGACAAGTGAGTGGTGAGGAGACGGCAACAAAAGCGAGAACAAGGATGAAGTATCAGCGCCACACAATCACAGATGTAAATTAAGGAATTTACTGTGGCAAAGACTTTTGTAATGACCGGTCATAGCATCATGGATATGGAATTACTGTATTAAAATATAACTTCAAATACTGAGAGAAAAGTTCAAAGGTTTCTGAATAAGCGCATCATGGACCTTTGACATACTGTTAGTGTTTGGAATGAATAGATCTCATGGATTTATGTCATTATATATCAATTATGGATTCTGCGTCTATGCCTTTCCAGGATCATGAAAACCCAAAAAAATACGCCCAACTGAGAGGGCAATCAAAACTTTCTATCTTTTCGTATCTAGGGATCTGTCCAAATAACTTTATGTTCATCCTGATGAGATAATGGACATTTATGATACACAGTCACTTACTTGTCCTTACTATTGCACTATTCCTGTGTCAAGGTGTTTGTGTTTAGTCATATGCGGATGCTTAATTTTGTTAGTTTGTATTTCCCTGATGGAAGAGGCGTGAGTAGCCTTGAAGCTTGCAATTTGTTTACCATCTTTTCAGTTATCCTTTAAAAGGTATCAACCTCTGCTGAACTCCTGAAGTCTAAATATTGCTTCTAATCAGAACTGGGCTAATCGGTACAAATGATAAACATGTTTTTCTAATTTCAAGAAGGTAAATTAAAGAAAATACAAATATTAAACGATATATTGCACTTTGCCAAAATAAAGGTTAAAACACAAAGACCAAAAAAATTTGGTAACAAATATAGTGTTGTAAATTTAGAGAATAAAAGTACTTTTTTTTTTTTTTGAATAATGCGTGTAAGGATCGCTATGTGAAACCTTAACTTAGTGAAGACAAATGGAGTTTTGTATAGTTAATCATCATCCTATCATCGCAAATTTTATGTGACTGTCACAGACATTTCTAGGAGGGATGTTCATAATTTTCGTTTCTGTTCTATAAGAAGGGATGTATGGGACTGCAGGGACTCATCAATGTGATTGATGACACAATAATGTACAATAATAAAATAACCATTTTAAAAAAACCACTATTAGGCAATGTTTGTCACAATTAGTGTGTTGCCTGCAAGTGTAGGTGAAACATAGGACTTACGGATAGCTAAGGTATATTCTTGGCATGTATTCAGACAGGAAACATCTGATGGGTAGTGCCGATGTTATACTGTAGCAATAAAGTCTGCGCGTGTAATCATGAATTTTTTGTTGTAAGTGTTGTAGAGGGTAATTGAATGTCTGGTTGCGCAAAGCTTTATCCGGGCAACACTACCTTACGCCGAGAGCATGCTGCTGTACTGCTTTAAAAGCAGCCTGTGCGTCGAGGCAGTGTAGGAGTTGAAAAAAAGAGGGAGCAAAGGGCAGTGCCTTGACAGGGAAAGACCGGGTTTTTAAAAAAATGTGGAAAAGTTTTGTGGCGCCCCAAAAATTTTTAACACCTGGAGGGCCCCGTAGCGGGGGCAACTATCCGTCGATGGTGACAGATATTTGGGTTTGCCTTCAGTGTATCCAGAGGCTCTTATTCAAATTTTGGGTCTCTAAGTGGATA
>JARQOD010012428.1:0-19645 GCA_033576555.1 Oophaga sylvatica | reverse complement strand
TTACGTTTAACAGTTTCAAAAACGGTATAAGTAAAAACGTTAACAATACAATAATTAAAGCAAAATCACCCCCCCCTTTTGGGAAAGCTTACAATCTAAATGGGTTGGGAGATACAAAGTACGGTGTTTATAAAGGGTGTTTTTAATGAGGTATTTTTTTAAGGAAGTGAGGGGTGGAGATAGTGGGGGCTCACCACAGAATTCCCCCAAAAATGATTTGATTAGTGAATGTGATAGGCCATGTAAAAAAATGGTTTTGGGGGGGGCCCCTAAAACCCCCCCCAAATTTTGGGGTAGCCCTAATTTCTTGGGGTGGGAGTTTCCCAAAGGGGGGTTTGGCGCAGGCGGGTGAATTTTTGGGGGTTTGGGGGGTGGGGGGTAGGATTATTTGCAGAGGTTGTGAAGGTCGTTTGCGGGGTCCCGCAGTGGGTTTTAGGCCGAAAAATTTAAAAAAGGGAGGAGATGTAGGGGGGTGTGCGTGTGGGAGTTTTGTTGGTAGAACCAAAAATTTTAAAAATTTGGGGTCCTATAATAATGGGCACCCATGCCGTGTAATGAGTGGGGGAATAATTTTAAAGGATATCTCCCATTTTTGCGTGGTTTGAGGGAAAAACGCGGATGGCGGTGCAGATGATCCCCTTTGCCTGACGCCCCCCTTTTTTCTGCCTCTTCAAAAAAAACTGAAGAAAAAAAGGGGCAGGGTTTTTTGGAAGAGGTGGAGGATGGGGAGTAAAAAATTTCCCCCATCCCTTTGGACATAGCGCCGTGGTTCCTCCCCAAAGGGGGGAGGACTTTCAAAGACCTGCTGTATCAACAAAAAAATCCAGAGTCGCTGTCTATTTTTCAAAACCCCTTAAAAAATTTTAATGTATTTACAAAGCACAAAAATGTATTTTTTTTGCTACCCTTTTTTAAGCAAATTGGTTTCCAAAAACCCTGATTTACAGAAAAATGTACAATTTTTTAAAATTTTTTGGTTTTTAAAAATTTTGGGAAAATTTTTTTGTATTGAAGGATTTTGTGAGGGGGTAGGAGGGTCAAGGAGGGGGAAGACATCGCCCCAAAAGGGGAGGTAGACAATGCTCTGTCAGAAATTTGCCCCAAGGGGGGGGTGATCACAGCAGGCGGAGTGCGCCTCTTCAGGGGGAAACAACTTTTTTTGGCCTTTTGGGGAAAGTCTGCAGACAGGTTGTTTTTCACTGAGGGGAAAAAAGACCGCCGCATCGAAACATTCACCCCAAACCTGATTTTGGGTGTCCCCCCCCTTAGACCCTCGCCCGGGACAATTACAAGCCTCATACCGTTGAACCGGGACGTAAAATGGGGGAAATTTCCCAAAACCCACACTGGGGCATCCATAATTTCTTTTTTCCCCCCCGACCCCCTGTGCTGCTACTGTTTAAAAACCCAGCTCTGTCGTCGAGGCAGGGGGAGCCCTTGCAACAAGGGGGAGCACAAGCACCCCCTTGCAGGGGCAAAAAAAGTTGTTCCAAATGTGTGATTTTTGTGGCGCGCCACAATGTCACACCATCCGGACGGCCCCAGTCAGCGGAGGAAATTTTTCCGTAAGAGGGTGACAGACTACATGTTTTGCCCTCTCAGTGTACTCTCGGGATGGTTTTTCCCCCCATTCAAGTTGTGTCTCTAGCGGAACGGGCCCCAGAGCTAGCCAGTATGCAATTTGGGGGGCGGCTTTTTGCTCCCCGGGGATTTTTCGGAGCGCGTCTTTTGCTGCAGGGGGTGTATAAAAAGGCCCTTTTCTTTCGACTTTTCCAAAAGATAAGGAAAAACGTTCTTTTCTGAAAATGAATAGCATGGATCTCGCCTGAATTTTCCCCGTTTGGTTTCAGTTTAAAATAAGGTTTGGGGAACGTTTTCCATGTCCCCCTTTTTTGTTTTTTTTTTCCCCCTGGCTATACCCCCGGGGGTACAACACTGCCAGTTGCTGCTCAGAAGTGTCGTGTCCCAGCCCCAAAAACAAAGCTAAAATGGGAGTGGGGGTTTTGTAAGTGCTGTTCCCCTGGTGTGTCCGCAAAAATTACGGGTACCCCAGCTAACATGTTTAAAAAAACTACATGTTAAAAAAGGGTAGTGACACATTTGATTCCTCCCCCCTTATTTTTAAGCTGTAAAAAGTGAAAAAGTCAAAAAATTTAAAAAACCCCCCAATGATTAGGTTGGAAAAAAAACTGTAACTAAAAATTGTGACATATTATGGCGTATTTCCCCGTCTAAAAAAAATGCTAACACAAAAAATACTTAGCTATAGGGTAGATGGTGAACCTTTTCCTCCAAAAATTTGACAATCCAATCAATCAGCCTCAAATGCTGCAATTTGGAAGTGATTAATGGGGTTGAACTTTTAAAACCCGCTCAGTGCGAGGTTATCCTTTGTGTTCTTGGTTTTAAATAAAAGCATACATTTAAATTTAATAAAACATTGTTGTTTAAAAGGGGCTGTGTACCCTTTAAAAAAATTTTGCAAACAATGGATGTGACTATTCTCTTCAACATTACTTTATTTTGTGTCATTTGAAAAAAATACATATTTTGTAAAAATTAAAACCCATGTTCAGTAGCTGTAAAAGGGGCCCTTTTGTGTCTTCTATAGTGTTTCACCAATGTTTGTATAGGATGGAAGCGGCACATAATAGATTAGATTTATTTTAATGGAATGTAGCAAAAACCAATTGGAGAAAATGAAAAGGATGACCCATGGGGACACGCTCACGATTTCAAGCAGCAGTGCTTGAACATGTAACTGGAGCGTGATCTGCACTCAAAAGTAAAAAACACAGATGAAGTAAACACTAAAAACCCACAAACTGTCCACATCTGTGAAAAGCTCTTTCTGTACTTCTATGTGTTTGCAACCAATGTATTGTATACGGATGGAAGCGCGTCACACTAATAGATTACATTTATTTTAATGGAATGTAGCAGAACCAATTGGAGATAAATGAAAAGGATGAGCCATGAGACACGCTCAGCAGAGTACAAGCAGCAGTGCTTGAACATGTAACTGGGCGTGATCTGCACTCAAAAAAGTAAAAAACACAGACTGAAGTGAACACTGAAACACAACTGTCCACAATTGTGAAAAGCTCCTTTCTGTACTTCTATAGTGTTTGCAACCAATGTATTGTATACGGATGGAAGCGCGTCACACTAATAGATTAGATTTATTTTAAATGGAATGTAGCAGAACCAATTGGAGATAAATGAAAAGGATGAGCCACTGAGACACGCTCAGCAGGGTAAAAGCAGCAGTGCTTGAACATGTAACTGGAGCGTGATCTGCACTCAAAAAGTAAAAACACAGACTGAAGTGAACACTGAAACACAACTGTCCACAATCTGTGAAAAGCTCCTTTCTGTACTTCTATAGTGTTTGCAACCAATGTATTGTATACGGATGGAAGCGCGTCACCCTATAGATTAGATTTATTTTAAATGGAATGTAGCAGAACCAATTGGAGATAAATGAAAGGATGAGCCACTGAGACACGCTCAGCAGAGTACAAGCAGCAGTGCTTGAACATGTAACTGGAGCGTGATCTGCACTCAAAAAAGTAAAAAACCAGACTGAAGTGAACACTGAAACACAACTGTCCACAATCTGTGAAAAGCTCCTTTTGTACTTCTTAGTGTTTGCAACCAATGTATTGTATACGGATGGAAGCGCGTCACACTAATAGATTAGATTTATTTTAAATGGAATGTAGCAGAACCAATTGGAGATAAATGAAAAGGATGAGCCACTGAGACACGCTCAGCAGAGTACAAGCAGCAGTGCTTGAACATGTAACTGGAGCGTGATCTGCACTCAAAAAGTAAAAAACACAGATGAAGTGAACACTGAACAACAACTGTCCACAATCTGTGAAAAGCTCCTTTCTGTACTTCTATAGTGTTTGCAACCAATGTATTGTTACGGATGGAAAGCGCGTCACACTAATAGATTAGATTTATTTTAAATGGAATGTAGCAGAACCAATTGGAGTAAATGAAAAGGATGAGCCACTGAGACACGCTCAGCAGAGTACAAGCAGCAGTGCTTGAACATGTAACTGGAGCGTGATCTGCACTCAAAAAAGTAAAAACACAGACTGAAGTGAACACTGAAACACAACTGTCCACAATCTGTGGAAAAGCTCCTTTCTGTACTTCTATAGTGTTTGCAACCAATGTATTGTATACGGATGGAAGCACGTCACACTAATAGATTTGATTTTTTTCTAATATAATGGAGCTGCCCAATTCCACTAAATAAAATAAAAAAAAAAAAAAAAAGTGACCGTGCAGATGCCTACAAACAGCGGTGGATGCAGAGCAAACTGCAGCGTCACCTGCACTGTCACACACACACCTTGCCAGAGCTGTTTAAAACAACACTGGCAAAATGAAGCTTTACACAGCGGTTGGTAAACTAGCCTGCCTCAAGCCAGTAGTACACAAAATCGCAATATCTAAATCTGTCCCTCGAGTCAGCACAGCAGCGTTTGTCCCTAACTGAGTTCACAGCACAGTGACGCTAAAATGGCTGCGGCGCCTTTTATAGTGCATTCTGACATCATTTCAGCAGCCAATCACAGCCATGCCATTAGTTAAGATGACCGCATCATTACAGGATGTGCCCACACTTCGTAGGATTCCTCATTGGCTGACTAAAATCACATTGCCTCTCAAAGAATTATGGGAACTTCCGATTCCGGTATACGATATGGAAAAGTATCGGAATTAAAGTATCGGAATTCCGATAACGCGAATATCGGCCGATACCGATACTTGCGGTATCGGAATGCTCAACACTAGTCATCACACAGGAAATAGGGGAACAAAATACAATAGCAGTTAGGGAATGGTAGGGAATTTTTAAAGCAGTTATTAGAAATAAGCTTAAATTTTACATGAAAATAGATAGGGAATTTAGAATGAAATTTGCTTTGCCTTCAAATCATCACTTTAAACATCCTTCAAACAAAAATGTTGTAATTACTTGTAACGCACAAGCAGAAACAATAGAAAGCGGAGAAACAGCAGATATTCAAGCTGCAGCAATAACAATCCTATAGCTACTTAAGGAATATTGTTGTTTATTTTGGAACGATAACTATTAGGAATGAAAAATTAAACCAATTTTGAGTTTTTATGTTTTTATTGATAAAATTGAAAATTTTAGTAAATGGGATTAGCAGGAATACTACATTGCATGGTATACTAATTACCAGTATCAAAGCTGATTTGGAGCCTAGGTTTGGATCTCATGGCTGACTGGATTATCATCAGCAAAAAAGTATATTTATTGTGTTCTATTTCAGTGGGTATCTTCCAATGCTTCAAAAAAAATTTGCTATGTAATCCAAGAGTAGCCGATGCAGGGACGAAAGACTTTGATTTCAGTAAGTGTCACTTACTGGGCTGCTTATTGTTTCAGCAAAATCAGTGTTTTATCAGCAGGAGATAATCAGTACAGGGCTAGGTGTCTTGTGCCTCCTTGTCTGCCTACATCTTTCTGACAATGTACATAGTACACAGAACATTTCCAATTAGGTGGTGTGGGCAAGGTTATACAGGGCTCAGCATTCTGTGTACTCCTATATCTGCAGCAAAGACAAAGAAAAAAAGTGATTGCATCAAAATGACAGCACATTTGCTGGAATCACAGTCTCTGTCCCTATATCATCTTGCTGTCATTTTTCATAGGAAAATCCTGCTGTCAGATTCCTTTTAACTATGAAATTTTGGCTTTTTCTGAAATTAATCCCTGTGTGAGAGATCAGGAAATGATTATGAGCCAAACTAAAGACATGGGTCTGATGGTTAATAAATAACATTTTCAACTCTAAAAAAATGAATAAAACATTATAAACTATTCTATTTTTTTTTAAAGTTTTATAATCACAACATCTGGTTTATTGATTAGTTCCTATCAACACTTTGTGTACCATGTGGTTGGTCACTAATTTTTATATTCGCCAGCAGAAACATCAAAAACTCTTAATTTGCCAACATCATTGACCTGGGTTTCAGTTAAGGTGGAAATATAAAAACTTTTAAAGGAAACACAATATGCAATATTTAAATAGTATTTTTTCTTTTCTAATGTTAATGTCTTTATTCCAGAAATGTGTTGTGTTCCACAACCAAAATCCCTCCTATGACCACAAGGTCTTATCTCCACTCTATACACGTATCTGCTGTCAGCAAACATGGACTCTACTCCTTTGGCGGTTAAGGGAAAATGGCAGCTCTTGATTCCTAACATTCAGGAGGAGGACTGGGAGGAGATGCTGGAGTCCTCAATCAAGGTTTCCCCATCAGCTAACAAACTAAATGACCCATTTATATATAATCCATCAAGCATATCTTACACCAGCTAAATTAGCAAAATTGGGTCGTTCTCAGACCTCGGAATGCCCGAGGTGCCATGAGTTGGAGGCCGACTTCATACACATGATGTGGAGGTGTCCAGTAATACATGCATTCTGGCAGGAGGTTACCACCTTCTTGTCATCCCTAAGAGCAATGCCAATTCCCCTGGATCCTTGGTGTGCCTGTTTGGGGTTGTAGAAGAAGATAATTGGGGGACCATTATATTAAAATATTTCTTCGAGAGACGCTATTTTTGGCCAGGAAATTAATTGCTCTGAGATATATAGATAGTTTATACCCAACACTGAGATCCTGGGTAGAACTTGTAAATTAAGTGATTCCATATGAAAACACGGTCTGTCAAAATAGAGGGTGCCTGGGAAATTCTATAAAATATGGTTCTTCTGGAACTAAACACCCGTCACTATCTAACAAGTGCTTACGAATATTGAGTGGGGGGTGTGCCCAAACCACATTTACAGGTGCGTCGTTTTTTCCAGCCGAAATGTTAATTTTTAGTTATTATTATGTAAATAGTTATTGGGTATCGATCTCCAAGTTTCAAGGTCGACGTTATATGCAATCCAGCAAATGTATATGAGATGACAAGTTAGAATGTGTGGTTAGATGTATGTTAAATATAAAACCACATGTAACATTGCTGGACGGTTAATGACCAGACATGGGAATGAACACTATTAATTCATACATTGTTGCTTTTAATTTTGTAAACCGTACAAAGTGTACTCCTGTTTATGGACATGGGAAGTGTGTTTGTTCTTATGTATATTTTCAATAAACGAAGTAAAAAGAAAAAATCCCTCCCATGTGAGTTCATGTATAATTTGAACTATTTTGCCTGTGATATTTTCCTGTAGACCTCATAGAAAAGCTCTTTAGGTGTTGTATTTCCCCCACCCTCGGTGACTTGTTTTCTGCAATAAATAGTTTGTGTCTCTTCTCTTTCTTTCTGCATGAACACATTTTCAGTAGTTTTTGCCATCATGATTCAGTCAACTGAATGATTAAAATGAAATAAAATAAGTGGAAAATATTAGGTTTATATATAAAGAAGGTCCAAAATAGATTCATGTAAATTTTCTTGAGTTTCCATAAGAGAAGTCAATGGTTTTATCATGCATTGTAAACTTGAAACAAACACAAGTTCTTTAGTTGCTATTTAATGTGACTTTCTGGGCATTTCAACACCTGTGATGTTCACTCAGTGATTTTCCATCAAAGAGAACCTGTCACTTGATTTTCATAAACTAAATCTATACTATAATAGTATAGTGCCTTGCTTTTAGGTTCATCAATGTATCACTGCATAAACTGCTGTGTTGAAAATGAAGTTCTAAACGTACATGGGCTACATGATAATTAGCCCTCAATAGTCATATGGATGGTGCTCTTCAGGTGAAGAGTCATAAAGTCTTATGTACCTACTGGTGTCCGTTGTATGTCCAACACAGTAAAGAAGGGTGTACTGGCTCTGCCTTCAAAGGCTCAACAAAGACAAGTAATCATATCGCCAATATATTCCCGAAGGTCCAAAAAAGAGACAACTTGCTATCAATGAAGATTCCATGGGGTCGAGGTGTGTCAAAACCTTACAGTGGGTATAGGATTGAATTCAGAGCCATTTGGTAAATTCAAAAAAAGTTCATTTTTTTTTCATTAATGTACACTCTGCACCCCATTTTGACTGAAAAAAAACAGAAATGTTAAAATTTTTGCAAATGTATTAAAAAAAAAAAACTGAAATATTGCATGGTCTTAAGTATTCAGACCTTGTGCTCAGTATTGAGTAGAAGCACCCTTTTGAGCTATTACAGACATGAGCCTTCTTGGGAATGATGTATGAAGTTTTTCGCACCTGGATTTGGGGATCCTCTGCCATTCTTCCTTGCAGATCCTCTCCAGTTCCGTCAGGTTGGATGGTGAAGTTGGTGGACAGCCATTTTCAGGTCTCTCCAGAGATGCTCAATTGAGTTTAGGTCAGGGCTCTGGCAGGGCCAGTCAAGAATGGTCACAGAGTTGTTCTGAAGCCACTCCTTTGTTATTTTAGCTGTGTGCTTAGAGTCATTGTCTTGTTGGAAGGTGAACCTTCGGCCAAGTTTGAGGTCCAGAGCACTCTGGAAGAGGTTTTCATCCAGGATATCTCTGTACTTGGCCGCATTCATGTTTCCTTCAATTGCAACCAGACGTCCTGTCCTGTCTCTGCACCTGAAAAACACCCCCATAGAATGATGCTGCCACCAACATGTTTCACTGTTGGGATTGTGTTGGACAGGTGATGAGCAGTGCTGGTTTTCTCCACACATTTTGCTTAGAATTATGACCAAAAAGTACTGTCTTCGTCTCATCAGACCAGATAATCATATTTCTCATAGTCTGGGAGGCTTTCATGTGTTTTTTTTTAGCAAACTCTATGCGGGCTTTCGTATGTCTTGCACTGAGGAGAGGCTTCCGTCGGGCCACTCTGCCATAAAGGCCCGACTGGTGGAGGGCTGCAGAGATAGTTGACTTTGTGGAACTTTCTCTCATCTCCCTACTGCATCTGTGGAGCTCAGCCACAGTGATCTTGGGGTTCTTCTTTACCTCTCTCACCAAGGCTCTTCTCCCACGATTGCTCAGTTTGGCTGCACGGCCAGGAAATGGACAGCATGTAACTTAAATATGAATGTCTGAGCAAAGGTTCTGAATACTTATGACCATGTGATATTTCAGTTTTTCTTTTTTAATAAATTTGCAAAAATTTCTACATTTCTGTTTTTTTCAGTCAAGATGGGGTGTAGAGTGTACATTAATGAGAAAAAATAGCTCCAATGAAACGAAGAGTGAAAAATTTAAAGTTGTCTGAATACTTTCTGTACCCACTGTAATTGTGAAGGCTTGAGTCCATCAGTAGCCTCTTATAGACTGATGTGTATAGGGGACTTACAGCACTTTGAGCACAGGCTCAACGCCCGTCCAGGAGGGAAGCATGCACAATCGCGATATTGAAAATGGCTTGTCCAGTAGTGCTCATCTCTTTACGTCAATGAAAAAAGTCTTTGAAGTGTTTTTCTAATGTAGTATGGAATACAAGGACAATGTAATGCTTGAACTAAGGGATGGCATGCATATACATAAAGAAAAAATGCTACTGTCCAAAAAGCTAAAGAATTTTAGCAGATTTGCAACGATATTAATTTGATGTTGATGAATCCATTTCCAACATGCCACAAACCTACCGTATTTCTTTTCCTCTAGAGCCTGGACTGTCGTATCTGGACTACAAAACCAAGTCTTCCATGTTCCCACAATGACCTTCACATGTGTTTATCAGCATGAAGACAGAGTATCACACGAATAACTCTTCTGTAATTTCCGGAAAATGTATATTAATAGAGAGAGGCATCATTTAAAGGTAGTGTTTCTTTTTGCTTTCAGCATTTTGCTTTTTGTTAATAAAATTATGCTTCTTTCTTTCTTTTTTTTTTACTTCATTGACCAACATTGTTAAATTGTTATATGTTACATGGTATCAAAATGACAACCTTTTTTTGCAATTCTCAAGCTACTAATGAATTTCAGCAATTGGGTCTGTCAACTAAATCAATAAATGTCCAAACATATCTATGTATGTATCTTATCTATCTATCTATCTATCTATCTATCTATCTATCTATCTATCTATCTATCTATCTATCTATCCCGTATCTATCTAGAGAGAGATATTTAGACATTTATCCATTTAGATTTAGTATACATTTTTATTTTTGCTTAGATGGGAAGGTCAGGCCCAATGAATGAAATTCATTAGTAGCTTGAGAATTTCCTGTGCATGCATAGATTTTCTGTGTCCCAAAGATCTTAAATATTGCTTCCTCCTATATGTTAAAAAATACATTCTAAAAGCGAGGAGCATACATTTTAATTCATTTTTGTAGGGATCATATGTACACCTCATTAAAATGAAAAATAAGCCACACATGAACCTTGTGCTTGCGAGTCTTTTAAGTCAACTGAATGCACAGTGCCATGGCGATCAAATGTTTTTCGGTTTCGTACTCTCATGAATAGTATTAGCAGCATTTTCTTTTTTTCTTGAAAGAACATCCGATTTTATTGAAAAGCTGGTTTCTTTTTGACACAGGCGGTTGAAAGACTTGCGTATGGTACGGTAAATTATGATCACTTTTTCTTGGATGCAGTCTATGGAGTTAAAAAACGGCAAGTAAAAACCGCAAAATGTCGGCTCGTTCTACATCTGTGCACAAATAATAAATTAACACTCGCATTAAAAGCATTTCTACCAACTTTCACCACTCAAAAATGAATTCTGACTCATTGATAATTTGCTATTTCAATCATTAGAACTTTTATTAGTCACTGTTGGCTTGCAGTTTACTTAGTGACTCAGTTGAAGAAATGTAAATGAGATTGCTGAACACTGGCAGGAAGTGAGAGTTTTGAAACCTGCTTAAAGGCAGACCACAGATTTTCATTCTTATAATTAGTTTTTTGCAGACAAATGTGGTAGGACCAATGTTGTAGCTAGAGTCCTATAGGCCCAGGTGCAAAATTTGGATCGAAGCTGCTACGAGCATGTTGGTCATATCTATGGGCCCCTGTAATAATGTACTCGGTCATATCCCCAATCCTATAAACAGGTCCCATATCCTGATGTAATGTCCCCCATCATGTAATAACGTCCTCCGTCCTAGCACCTATCCTGTAATAATGTTCCCTGTCCAGGCCCCTTATTGTAATAATGTCTCCTATCCTGTAATAATGGCACTCATTCTGGTTCCTCTATGTAAAAATTCTCCCCGTTCTGGCCTCTTCCTGTAATATGTCCCCCATTTTGTAATAATTTTCCCCGTACTCGCGCTTTCCTCAAACACAAGTAAACATAAAAAATAAACGATTATTCTTGCCTTTCCTCACTCCTGTGCCTTTCCTCCTCCATAACCAGACCAGGGGGACAGTCAATGCTTTGAAGTGACGTCATGTACCACCTGCAATGGCCATGCTGAATCTGCATTCTGCTTCTGTTTTCACTAGATTTCTTGATGTTTGACAGCTTGACAGCATACATAGCTTTTATGTCTTCTGTGGGCTATGTTTATTGCTTCTATTTTTCAAGTTCTAAACTAAGTGGCAATTGTGTCTGCAGCCATGTTGGTCTTGAAACAAGATTTTGAATTTGCCAAGCTTTGCTTTTCTGCTGCTGCAAATATATTGCCTACAGTATGTATTGTTTATTATGGCATAGCGCCCAACTGTCCTGTCAGAGCTTTTGTCCCGGCTTCTGATGCTCACCCCTCTCTGAAGTCTTCTTCCCTCTGTAGATCCTCCTCATCCTCGGAAGTAGGGGCCGCTTCTCTCTGTTTAGTGCATAAATTAAATTATACAGTCATAGCTTCTACTACTATGATCTCAACGGGTCTCAAATTCGCGTCACCAATGAACCACAGCTTGTAATTATGTAGATAGGAGAAATTGATAATCTTGACCTGTATTGCAGGCAATGAACCCAGAAGCAGATTATACAGGTCTATGGAGATACATTGTGTATGTAACAATGTATTTCTATGGTTCCTGTATACCTAGGTGAAGAAAAATATTTTTTTTGTTCCTATAAATGTAGTAAAATGAATCAGTAGCAATTGCTGCTCCAAGTTCTTGAACCTATAAACTCAACATTACTGGCAGGAGCCTATGCTACTGAGACACAAGCTCTGGGGATGTGATGGGGATAATTTTGGGTATTTGATCTGCGCTGCAGGTCTTGACTCAATAGGCAGATTATACTGAAATATAGTAATACATTTTGCACAGCAGTGGATTTCTATGTATTTTTATTCTAGAGGGAGAATAATAGATTTTTTTTGTGCTGTAAAATTACATAAAAATAATAATGAAGCACATTTGATACTGAAAAAAAATCTCATTTATAATGCGTTTTTTTAAATAATAGGCATCACAAATCAGCAAATAGCACGGACATATTTGGTGTCCCTATAATTGTAACGACCCGCACAACACAGCGATAAGATAATTTACGGCATCCGTAAATGATGTCAAAAAAATGGCGTGATTGAGATTTCCCTATTAAACCCATAAAAAAGTAATAAAACTGTAAGCGCAAATGCGTTCTTTCTGCTGCTCTTTTTCTGCAGGTGTCCTCACAATACAATAAAAATCTTCTCCGATTATTACATGTTTGCTGTGTTTCTTTAATGCATTTTCCCCCTTATGTGATGCAATTTGGGGAAGATATGAAGTAGAGTTTTTAATGCTTTTTTAATAGTAAGAAAAGCTTTGATTCTGTGCTTAAAAATGCAGCAGCTTTTTTTTCATGCATATTTTTCAGAAGAAGCCTTTAGAGAAAAAAATGCACCAAAGCTACAGAATTCATCAGTGTCTTTAGACGCACTGTGGGTGGAGATTTCATAGAAACACATTTGCTTAACAATTGTTCACATGTAGCATAAGTGTTGCATATTTTCTTCTGCTTTTTTGCACAGAAAGTCTACTGTTTAACTGTCCAAGCAAAGTGGATGTGATTTCATGAGAACTCTGCCCACTGTGCTTCAAAAGACGCAGCTGAACTGAGCTATATTGGTGCTTTTTTTTCGTTCTTGTCTTCTATGTGAAACCTAAAAAAAAATGTAAAAAACTGCAATTACTTTTTCAAGTGCAGAATTTAAACTTTTCTGTACTATGAAAAACACATTAAAAATGCGGCTTCACATCTGCTCTAAAAACGCATCAAATAAGGGGGAGAAGATTGTTTTTGAGTAGTTTTGTGTGGATTTTGCGGAAAACAAAAAAGTCAGTATTTCTGCAATGTGTAAACATTACCTTACAGACAAAAAAAAAAACAGATGTATAGTGAAGCTATAAACAGATGAGAATGTACTGGCGACTGTGAAAGAAGGAATAGAAAATTAAATCTATAGGTTTCAACTAGAGATGAGTAGGTTTCACAGCTGATGTCGCACCAGCCTGCGCTAATCAAAAGCCGTGCTGGGGACGCTAGAAGGTGAGAGTTTTGCAGCCTACTGTCCAGCTGCCAGGTAGCACTGACCTGGTCGCTGGACCGTACTCCCCTGGATACAGCGCATTTTCACAGATTTGGGCCTACACACTGCAGACTCATACGTCTCCTGAATTTCTCTCATTGCCACCGCCCCTGTGACATCTCTTCCTGCCAGGGGAGAAAGAAATAGTAAATAGGTGTGGATTGGTGTGTAACCAGGAACGTGACCAAAATTTTCTGCAGGTGCTATGCATAACTTGTCCCTCTTTCTATTCTTCAATAGTTGGGAGGTATGATTATGGCTCTCATAAGGGTCCCCCCGGTCATCAATGTTCAATCCTGTGGAGGTAGCACCAATTTGCTTTGCAGTCACAGCAGTTTGATCAATGATGAAGAGGCAACATCAGATGAGTCTTTTTGTCGCTTTATTCCTGGATATGTTTTTCTGGGGCAATCATCAGTAGTGATTGATCATATAAACAGTAATTAGTGTGATCATCACCTTTTGTAAAAGAGCCTAAGGTCATGTTCACACATTCAGTATTTGGTCAGTATTTTACACCAGAATTTGTAAGGCAAAACCAGGAGTTGGTGAGAAATCCTAGAGTGGTGACGGGTTTCTATTATACTTTTCCTTTGATTGTTCAACTCCTGGTTTTGGCTTTAAAATACTGACCAAATACTCAACGTGGCTTTTAAGGGATTTTCTCAACTACCGTACTTATGTTGTTAATATTGCAAAGTTCTTGAAAAACCAAGAAACTTTGCAATTTCATTTCTAGTAAAATCTCTGTTCTCGAGAATGGAGGCATTTTTTAATTCCTTTGTATCAGCCACCTTTGCAGTCTGAGAGGTGGCCGGTTTCCTAGACAATGAGTGCGCACTTGGAGGGTTGTATAGCAAACCGCTTACAACGCTGCTCTGTAGCTCGCCTGCTTCTGTGCCCTGCACTCAGCTGATGCTGCCTCTTCTTGCTGCATGGATCAGTGCACAATTCAGATCTCCGGCACTACCATGCCACTGATCTTGCCTATCAATATTCAGGAGCGCACCTACCAGCAAACAGAAGACTGACAATTAGTCCAACACTTTAAGTGTCCATATTGAAGTCCTGAAAATCATCCCTTTCAGTGCTGTTGAAATGTTAACACGGGGCAGTCCTTTGTAATAATCCTCATAAAATCTGTGCTTCTTTCCGCCACTTAGAAGTATTGGGACCCCGCCTAATGCCAAGTCAGTGTGGAAAGTAGTTAGACATGTACTATGTTTGCAACATAAATATATTTATCACTAATGATCTAACTTTTAACTTTAGAAGTAGGAATTTAAAAAGAATATCTATAATGATAAGTTGCTCCCATAACTACACACGTTACTCTATACTTTTTTTTCTTGCATCTTAGAACACGGTGTGGTGTTTTTTTTGTCCTATGAATCTCAGTCTACCCTTTAGCTAAATGCCAAACAGCTTTTGACCTTACTTGGCCTTCAGGGTGGAATGAGTCAGAGAGAGCTGAGCATTAGATCCCGTTATTCTCTGTTAAACACATTCTACAGCGTAACAGAACAGTCATCTTTTTTCCAGATATGTAACATGGCATACAAGTGGTTTTGTGTATAAACAGCAAGTATACTTTGTTACACTGTGTTAAAGGTCTCGATTAACAGTTATTTATTAGTACCGTATATGGTAAAATAATACCGTAACTAATATGCAAAAAGTAGATGCACACTTAGAAAGAAGAAGAGTATCTTTAGACGTGTCATGGCTTCTAAGCTTGAGATACGGTATAATGCCTCTAGAAGGTTGAACGTATAGGCAAGATGATCTCTGTCATGAGGCCATGGACCACTAAGCTACAAATTGGTTTGGTGATGGGTAATAAAAATTGTTTCTTGCAAGACGCCTTTTAACATTTAATCATGAATTTTTACTTTGAAGCACTAAAACATTTTTCATTAAGCCCTACCAAGCTCCAAAATGTGCTTGATGATTACAACATCCCAGAATTGTATTCCAATGTCTATGTATGGAAGAGAGTGTGAAAGGGTGACATAAACATGCTCTAAAGCCCACACATGGGGCTGTCAATCACTCCTTCCAAGAAACCAGTGACATTGCAAAAGGAACTCTTGCCTATCATTTTCTTCTGTCATCCCAGCGCTGACATCCCTGGTGTAATTTCATCTTGCTGTTCTCGTACTTTGTGAATGTAGTACCCGTCTTAGCCAAGAAATGATTAACCATTCTATTTTAAAACGCTGTCTATGATTTTTAACGTGATGTTGATAATGCGTTAGAATTTAATTGTCATAATTATTAGATTGTCATTATTATTAGATCTTAGTACATAAAGCTAGATTAGGCAAATCCTACAGGTGTGAGCACCACTACATACATTATGTGCTGCTGCTTCCTAGCAAAAGCAATTTACTACAGGTCATTCTGCTGAAAGCAAGATAATGATGGTGCAGGAAGGCATGGGGAGAGATGGGAAATGTGTTATTGGTGGCTCTTATTGCCTTACACAAGAGATATTGTGTCCAGAAATGAAGGACATTGAAGGGAATTTTTAGGTAGAGTTCGCATCTGGGCACACTGTGGCTGCCACGTATCATAGCCTGAAATACAGTATGTAAAGCTGAGAAAGAAAGCTTTATACATTAGGCAACCTGTGACAAATGGAAGGCTAAATGCTGACTTTATTTTTGTTTGAGATGTTGTTTAAATTCTTCCCTCTTAACTTTTATTTTGCCTTTTTCTTAAAGAAGCACTCTCATCAAAATTTTTATCCTCTTAACCCCTTCACCGTCTTGGGTTTTTCCGTTTTTTAGTTTCCGTTTTTTGCTCTCCTTCTTCCCAGAGCCATAACTTTTTAATTTTTATGTCAATATGGCCATGTGAAGGCTTGTTTTTTTACAGGATAAGTTTTACTTTTGAAGGACTCAGTCAGTTTTGCCATATAGTGTACTGGAAAATAGTTTTTCAGCTGCAGATGAAGGAAGAGAGCCACAGTAATTCATTACTGATGGGTAGGCGGAGCCCCAGATCAGGATGTTACCTCAGATCAAAAGAGTGATGACTGGCTGGCCCCTCCAGCTCGGGCTCCTCCTACTCAGCTCCAGTCTAAGATTTGAGGTCCAGAGGATGGTCGCTGCTAATGCAGCTCCTCAGAAAATTTTATTATTTAATATTCGGACAGGAGACTTGGATCACTAGTTGGTCTAGAGGTCTCAGGGGTACCAGCGCTGCTGTACCCCAACCTCTCCCTTGGCGGATCTGTATTTACTCAAAGTCCCTGCAGAATCCTTGCCGGCCCTGGGGGATGAGGAGAGCTTCTCTGGCGGGAACGCAAACCACACGTGCGGTCACTGCGTTCTTCGCCCTGGGGGGAAGCATGGGCACTGCGCCAGAAACCCCTGAGGGTCCCTGTGGCGCCTTGGCTGGTGAGTACTCCACACAAATTTTAATAATAATTATGTGTGAGTGCTTTAGCGTCTGAATGAGCAGCGCTATTATTAATGTCAGCGTTACTATGTCAGTATGCGTCAGCGCTGCTGTGACAGCGCTAATACATGTAATGTCAGTATGCTTCAGCGCTGCTGTGACAGCGCTACTACATGTAAATGTCAGTAAGCTTCAGCGCTGCTGTGACTTCAGCGCTACTGTGACAGCGCTACTACATGAAGATGTGGTGATTTTTTGTCCGCAGGCAGATAGCTGCAGGACAGAGAGGGAGCAGGAGCGGGGAGAGTTCGCGCTCATTATTTGAGCTAGCAGGGGGCGTGGCCTATCTATCCCGGTTCTTTTGAGCAGGAAGACGCGCGCTCTGGCTTTTCTCCTGCGACCCCCTCACTGTGGCGGCCATTACTCAGGCTCCTGGGCTCCTCGGACCGCTCCCTCCTCATATAGACACCACGGCCAGCTGGGTGAGTGTGGATTCCTCACCCCACAGCGCAGCGATCGCTATCCTGCAGCTGCAGTCTCATCAGAGACATAAAAATTGGCTGGGGCTCACAAATATATATATATTTTGGTGAGTTTGCAATATTAACCCCTTTGAGGGTTATTTCTACCTGCTAAATTTGCTGACTGAATACCGCGGGGGTAACTCTGCTTGGTGGAGCGTTAACCCTCAGCGTTTGAAAAAAAAAAAAAAAAAAAAACCGCATAGTTTTTTGCTGGTATTACCGCTTTGACCTGCTCATTCAGATGAGACATGTCTGAACAGAGTTCAGATGCCGCGGATCACGTCCCAGTGCCATTGCGGCAATCAGATACACAGACCTCCACAGCGTCTAGCGCTGCGGTCGACAGCGGTGGAAAATTGGATGATATCGCTCGATCGATTAATAACTTATCTGACCTTTTAGGTCAATATGTGTCTGCTAATTCCTCTCAGAGGAAGCGACGCAGGCCGTTACCGGCCTCTACACGGAGCGAGTCAGATGTATCTGATATTGGGCAGAGTTCCCCTTTATATTCGGATGGAGAAATATCCGATTCAGATGCGGACGAGCCGCAGGGGCGTTCCTCTATGACGAAGCGTACGGAGGCATTAATTGAAGCCATGAGAGATATACTACAGTTACGGAGGAGGTAACTAGTCGTCCTGGTAAATCAGCACGCATGTTCCAGGAGTCCCGTGCTTCGCGCACAACATTGCCAGCTCTGGATGAGCTTAATGGTGTGATAGAGGAGGAACGTCTATGTCCAGATAAGCGTTTTCATGGAACGCATTTCTTTGATACACTTTATCCTTGCTCTACGGAGTTAAAGGCTAATTGGACTTCTGCCCCTGAAGTGGATGTGTCCTTATCTCAGCTTAGTAAATCCTCACTACTCCCTATTAAGGGAAAAGCGAGCTTACAGGAGCCTTTGGATAGAAAGGCAGAATTGGCGGCAAAACAAGCTATGAGGCTGGGGTCATGGATTTCGAGCAGTGCTAGGATCCATGTGTGCTGCTAGAGCTTCTATAAGCTGGTTGGCACGTCTGAAGACGGAGTTGCAAAATGAATCTCCGTTATCTGAGATACGGGAAACTTGTGAATGGTTAGAAACGGCAGCCTGTTATATCTTTGATGCCGGTCTGGATACGGCATCTCTGCTGGCCAAAGCGCAAGCTTCAGCGGTCACAGTCAGAAGAGCTTTTAGGCTCAGACAGTGGGCCGGGGCGCAGTTTCCAAACAAGGGTTGTTGGCCTTACCTTACAAGGGTGGCCATCTTTTTGGATCCGACCTCACAGAGCTGATTTCCAAGGCTAAGGCAAAGGAATCAGCATTTACCACAGCGAAGGGCCATGGCCTCGGTGTCCAGTAAGCCTGGTGTTTATAGTGGTCGGCGGTCCTTTCGGGGCCGAGGACGATCTAGTCACTCCTCGTGGGATCGGGTCGTCCTTCTTTCTCAGGAAGAAATCCTCTCAGAAAACTCGTACTCCCTGGAAGCAGAGTTTCCGCCAGAACAGCGGGAACTTGACAAGAAAACCGCAAAGTCGGATTGACGCCAGGGGTTCCACTCGAGGATTCTCGAGTGGGGGGGTCGCCTGCTTCTTTTCAAGGAGACTTGGATGGCTCGCGTTCCGATTCCTGGGTAACGCGGATAGTGTCGGCAGGGCTATTTCATAGAGTTTGCTTCACAACCCCCAAATGTTTTTTTGTCAATCTCGCGTTCCGTCGGAACCCGAGCTTGTTGTCGCTCTACAGCGAGAGGTCGAATCGCTACTACAAAAGGGTGGTAGTGATACCGGTTCCGTCAGAGGACCGAGGGAAAGGTTTTTATTCCAACCTTTTTTTAGTTCCCAAAAAGGGAAAATTTCGCCCGATTTGGATCTCAGCGATTGAACCGGGATGTCCATCCCGGAAATTTCGCATGGGTCGCTTCGTTCCGTTGTGGCAGCTCTGTACAGAACGATTTTCTGGTGTCAATCGCATTCGCGACCCTATTTGCATATCCCATCGGAAAGGTCATCATCGCTTTCTTCGATTTGCCATAGGTCAGAATCATTACCCTTTTGTGGCTCTGCCGTTCGGCTTAACCTCAGCGCCAAGGGGTCTTCCCAAAAATTTGGCGCCCTCATGGCACTCCTTCGAAGACAGGGGATTACGATTCTCCCTTATTTGGACGATCTTTTGTCGTGGCTTCCTCGGAGGAGGAGGCATTGACGGCTCGGGATTTGTCTCTTCATTTCTGAAAGACTTCGGTTGGTGGTCAATTGGAAAAAATCGTCCTGGAACCAT
>JARQOD010012427.1:0-19646 GCA_033576555.1 Oophaga sylvatica | reverse complement strand
CTTTGGGGTTATTGTACGATGAGCCTAATGTCACTGATCAAGCTGAAAAAGCCTTGTTGGCATTAAATCAGGGGCTTGATGACGCTGAGTTATACTGTCAGAGATTCCGTAGGTGGGCAGTCCTGACCAAATGGAATGACGACGCTTTGGCGGCCCTTTTCCGGAAGGGTCTGTCGGATAATGTTAAGAATGTTAAGGCGGATGCCCTCTCGAGGAGTTTCCTTGCGGACTCTCCTGAGCTATCTGATCCTCTGTTATTTTGAAGGAGGGTGTAGTTCTTTCCGCCATCTCGCCCAATTTGAGACTTGCTCTGGAGGGGTGTCAGGAGGATAGGCCCGAGCGCTGCCCTGTTGGAAAATTGTTTGTCCCGGACCAATGGAAAAAGAGTGTGATGTCTGAGATTCATTGTTCCGCATTGGCTGGGCATCCCGGAATTTTTGGTACCAGAGACTTGGTTAGTCGGTCCTTTTGGTGGCCTACCTTGTCTCGCGATGTCAGGGAATTTGTGCAGTCCTGCGGGACTTGCTCTCGCTCCAAGCCTTGCTCTCGCTCTAGTGGTTTGTTGATGCCATTGCCTGTGCCCAAGAGACCATGGACCCATATCTCTATGGATTTCATTTCCGATCTTCCTGTTTCTCAGAGAATGACCACCATCTGGGTAATTTGTGATAGGTTTTCCAAAATGATACATCTTGTGCCATTACCTAAGTTGCCTTCCTCCTCTGAATTGGTGCCGTTGTTCCTTCAGCACGTGGTTCGTTTACACGGCATTCCTGAGAACATTGTGTCTGACAGAGGAGTCCAGTTTGTTTCCAGATTTTGGAGGACTTTTTGTTCTAAACTGGGTGTTCAATTGTCTTTCTCCTCGGCATTTCATCCTCAGACCAATGGTCAAACTGAGAGAACAAACCAGACATTGGAGACTTATCTAAGATGCTTTGTGTCTGCTGATCAGGATGACTGGGTCTCTTTTTTGCCTTTGGCTGAGTTTGCTCTTAATAATAGGGCTAGCTCTGCCACTTTGATGTCTCCGTTTTTCTGTAATTCTGGGTTTCACCCTCGATTTTCTTCAGGACAGACGGAGGCTTCTGTCTGTCCAGGTGTTGACTCTGTTGTTGAGCGTATGCAGCAGATTTGGGACCAGGTAGTGGAGAGGTTGTCCCTCTCTCAGGAGAGGGCCCAGCGGTTTGCTAACCGGCATAGGACTGATGGTCCTCGGTTTAAAGTGGGGGACTTGGTCTGGTTGTCCTCAAAGAATATTCCTATGAGAGTAGCATCTCCTAAATTTAAGCCTAGGTTCATTGGACCTTATAAGATCATGGAGATTATTAATCCTGTTTCTTTTCGTTTGCTTCTTCCAGGGACATTTAAGATCCATAACGTGTTCCACAAGTCCTTGTTGAAGAGGTTGTTGAGCCAGTGGTTCCTGCTGCTGTGCCTCCTGACCCTGTTTTGGTTGAGGGCAATCTGGAGTATGTGGTTGAGAAAATATTGGATTCTCGTTTTTCTAGACGAAGACTCCAGTATTTGGTTAAATGGAGAGGTTATGGTCAGGAAGACAATTCTTGGGTGTTTGCTTCGGACATCCATGCTAGGAGACTTATCCGTGCGTATCATAGAACTCATCCTGACCGACCTGGTTGCTCAAATGAGGGTTCGGTGACCCCTCCTCAAGGGGGGGTACTGTTGTGAATGGGTTTGAGATGAGTTCTGAGCAGAGGCTCCCTCTTGTGGTTACAAGCGGTACTAGTGAGGATTGTGAGGACTGGGAATTAGGTGTTACTGATTGGTCTTATATAAGGGAGTAATTTTCCCATCAGGGTTGCCGGTGATCAATTGTTCTGGTCTGAATCCTTCTTTCCAGTTTCCCTTGTAGCCTGCTGTGTCGTGTCTGCATCTCCTGCTATCAGATAAGACAATTTCTTATTTTGTGTTTTTGCTATATTTTTGCATTTGGTCCTGCACTTCTGTGGGGGCCTTCTGGGTCCCCTCCGGGGCTTTTGCCCTCTCAGTTTAGTCCAGCCACTGTGTTTTGTACTTTTGCTTTTTCCAGTTTTTTCAGTGGCTGCTGTTTTTGTTACACCAGAGAACTAATTTAGGTGGTAGAGGTCGTGTGATCTCAGGTGATTTTGAAATTAGTAGAGTTGGTGTTTTTTCAGGGTATTCTGAGATTGCAGTAAGTGCCCTTCCTGTCCTTTTCTATTTAGTTAGTTTGGGCCCCAGCGTTTGCTCATACTATTTTCTTTCTGTGTCAGTATTTCCTCTTGTCTAACCGCCATTACATGTTTGGGGGCTTTCTATTATCTTTGGGGTTCTGCTACGGGGCAGATAGCTTTCCTATTTCTATCTTTAGGTGTAGTTAGTTTCTCAGGCTGTGACGAGGCGTCTAGGACCAACGTAGGAACGCTCCACGGCTGCCTCTAGTTGCGGTGGTTAGTCAGGGTACTGCAATCTCATAGATTCCAACTGCTCTGGTGTATTTCCTTTTTTGCCTGCACTCCTCAGCTACCGTAACATAACAGCCAACATAGTATATATCACGGCCCACATACTATATAGCGCAGCCCACATAGTATAGAGCAGGACCCACATAGTATACAGCACGGCCCACATAGTATATAGTAGCAGGGCCCACATTGTACAGCAGGGCCACATAGTATACGGCAGGGCCCACATAGTATATAGTAGCAGGGCCCACATTGTACAGCAGGGCCCACATAGTATACGGCAGGGCCCACATAGTATATAGTAGCAGGGCCCACATTGTATACGGCAGGGCCCACATAGTATATAGTAGCAGGGCCCACATTGTACAGCAGGGCCCACATAGTATACGGCAGGGCCCACATACCATATAGTAGCAAGGCCCACATTGTATACGGCAGGGCCCACATAGTATATAGTAGCAGGGCCCACATAGTATATAGTAGCAGGGCCCACATTGTACAGCAGGGCCCACATTGTATACGGCAGGGCCCACATAGTATAAAGTAGCAGGGCCCACATTGTACAGCAGGGCCCACATAGTATATAGTAGCAGGGCCCACATTGTACAGCAGGGCCCACATTGTATACGGCAGGGCCCACATAGTATATAGTAGCAGGGCCCACATTGTACAGCAGGGCCCACATTGTACAGCAGGGCCACATAGTATACAGCAGGGCCCACATAGTATACAGCAGGGCCCACATAGTATATAGTAGCAGGGCCCACATTGTATACGGCAGGACCCACATAGTATATAGTAGCAGGGCCCACATTGTACAGCAGGGCCCACATAGTATACGGCAGGGCCCACATACCATATAGTAGCAGGGCCCACATTGTATACTGCAGGGCCCACATAGTATATAGTAGCAGGGCCCACATAGTATATAGTAGCAGGGCCCACATTGTACAGCAGGGCCCTCATTGTATACGGCAGGGCCCACATAGTATAAAGTAGCAGGGCCCACATTGTACAGCAGGGCCCACATAGTATACGGCAGGGCCCACATAGTATATAGTAGCAGGGCCCACATTGTACAGCAGAGCCCACATAGTATATAGTAGCAGGGCCCACATTGTACAGCAGGGCCCACATTGTATATGGCAGGGCCCACATAGTATATATGCAGAAATTGGAGAAAATTGGAGCAATCAGGTGATATGTATAAAATTCATATTTATTGAACAGATATACAAAATACAAAATACATGTGATAGAAACAACTATTGCAGAAAAAGACCTCCAGCCCCCAGAGTACAAGGCCCCACAAATATCTCAAAAATATCTAATGTCAGATAGCAATAACGGTCCAACAAATATCAAAAAAAGGGTAAAATGAAAGTGTGAGATGGTGATAGATATGGCAATAGTACAAAAAATGTGTCGGCCAAGATAGCAATAGGAGAAATAAACTTTGTCCACTATATATATGTGGACGGTACAATGTCTAAATTGTCAGTGCCTATATATGTACTATGCTGCCCCCTATCACACATAATCATTTAGCATAATAATAAGTAAAGAAATACCAATATGTATCCCATGCTATCACACATAATCATTTAGCATAATAATAAGTAAAGAAATACCAATATGTATCCCATGCTATCTGAATTGTATATACCGCCGGTTAATACAGCAAGTATACCTCTGAAGAGAGCTCAGAATAAGGTGAGGGACCATGTGCGGGACATTTGCGCGGCCAAGGCAGCGACCGACCCGTCCAATTTAAAAACGATTCCACGCCATTTCTTCTACCACCATAATTGTGAACCTATAACCTTTAAGGTTAGGGGCATTGATGCAATCCACCTAGGCATCAGAGGTGGTAATTATAAAAAATTACTTGCTCAGGTGGAAGCGAGATGGATCGTGGTACTGGACACTATGACCCCTAAGGGTCTGAATGAGGCCCTTACGTTTTCACCCTTTTTGTAAATCCTTCTGTTGAATTGTTAAGTACGTATATTGATTTACTGATCCTTGCTCTTGCCCTGTTGAATACCATTACGGGTTTGGTGTTCTCCTATTGCTATCTTGGCCGACACATTTTTTGTACTATTGCCATATCTATCACCATCTCACACTTTCATTTTTCCCTTTTTTTGATATTTGTTGGACCGTTATTGCTATCTGACATTAGATATTTTTGAGATATTTGTGGGGCCTTGTACTCTGGGGGCTGGAGGTCTTTTTCTGCAATAGTTGTTTCTATCACATGTATTTTGTATTTTGTATATCTGTTCAATAAATATGAATTTTATACATATCACCTGATTGCTCCAATTTCTCCAATTTCTGCATGTTATTTGGGAGCGGGTGTTCCCAGTGTGGGTATGCTGTCCCACACTATCAGCATTACTTTAATGCTATTATGAGGATTTTTTCTATACCCACATAGTATATAGTAGCAGGGCCCACATTGTACAGCAGGGCCCACATTGTACAGCAGGGCCCACATTGTATACGGCAGGGCCCACATAGTATATAGTAGCAGGGCCCACATAGTATACGGCAGGGCCCACATAGTATACGGCAGGGCCCACATAGTATATAGTAGCAGGGCCCACATTGTACAGCAGGGCCCACATAGTATACGGCAGGGCCCACATAGTATATAGTAGCAGGGCCCACATTGTACAGCAGGGCCCACATTGTACAGCAGGGCCCACATAGTATACGACAGGGCCCACATAGTATATAGTAGCAGGGCCCACATTGTACAGCAGGGCCCACATAGTATACGGCAGGGCCCACATAGTATATAGTAGCAGGGCCCACATTGTACAGCAGGGCCCACATTGTACAGCAGGGCCCACATAGTATACGGCAGGGCCCACATAGTATATAGTAGCAGGGCCCACATTGTACAGCAGGGCCTACATAGTATACGGCAAGGCCCACATAGTATATAGTAGCAGGGCCCACATTGTACAGCAGGGCCCACATAGTATACAGCAGGGCCCACATAGTATATAGTAGCAGGGCTCACATTGTACAGCAGGGCCCACATAGTATACGGCAGGGCCCACATAGTATATAGTAGCAGGGCCCACATAGTATATAGTAGCAGGGCCCACATTGTACAGCAGGGCCCACATAGTATACGGCAGGGCCCACATAGCATATAGTAGCAGGGCCCACATTGTACAGCAGGGCCCACATAGTACACGGCAGGGCCCACATAGTATATAGTAGCAGGGCCCACATAGTATATAGTAGCAGGGCCCACATTGTACAGCAGGGCCCACATAGTATATAGTAGCAGGGCCCACATTGTACAGCAGTGCCCACATAGTATATAGTAGAAGGGCCCACATAGTATAAAGTAGCAGGCCCCACATTGTACAGCAGGGCCCACATAGTATACGACAGGGCCCACATAGTATATAGTAGCAGGGCCCACATTGTACAGCAGGGCCCACATAGTATACGGCAGGGCCCACATAGCATATAGTAGCAGGGCCCACATTGTATACGGCAGGGCCCACATAGTATATAGTAGCAGGGCCCACATTGTACAGCAGGGCCCACATAGTATACGGCAGGGCCCACATAGTATATAGTAGCAGGGCCCACATTGTACAGCAGTGCCCACATAGTATATAGTAGCAGGGCCCACATAGTATAAAGTAGCAGGCCCCACATTGTACAGCAGGGCCCACATAGTATACGACAGGGCCCACATAGTATATAGTAGCAGGGCCCACATTGTACAGCAGGGCCCACATAGTATACGGCAGGGCCCACATAGCATATAGTAGCAGGGCCCACATTGTATACGGCAGGGCCCACATAGTATATAGTAGCAGGGCCCACATTGTACAGCAGGGCCCACATAGTATACGGCAGGGCCCACATAGTATATAGTAGCAGGGCTCACATTGTACAGCAGGGCCCACATAGTATACGGCAGGGCCCACATACCATATAGTAGCAGGGCCCACATTGTATACGGCAGGGCCCACATAGTATATAGTAGCAGGGCCCACATTATACAGCAGGGCCCACATAGTATATAGTAGCAGGGCCCACATAGTATATAGTAGCAGGGCCCACATAGTATATAATAGCAGGGCCCACATTGTACAGCAGGGCCCACATTGTACAGCAGGGCCCACATTGTATACAGCAGGGCCCACATTGTATACAGCAGGGCCCACATTGTATATAGCAGGGCCCACATTGTACAGCAGGGCCCACATTGTACAGCCTTCATCTCTCCTCCACCCACCCACAGTTCAGTAAAGCACAGACAGCTTTATAAAAAAAACAAAAAACACTCCTCACCTTCTCCTCGTGCCCGTGAGTCGCACACTACAGGCGGTGTGGGTTCCAGGGCTATGGGGTACTCGGTACCGAGCCCATAGAAGTCTATGGGAGTTGTCACTGGCAGCGGGACTCGGTCCGTGGCCCTGGGCGATCATGCAATGGGGATATTTACAGGGGAATATAAGGATAGGTAGTTCGTGACGCCACCTGTGGTATCTGGTCAATTGTACCAGCGCTGCTATAAGGATCTTCACAGGGGATGTTATGGGGCAGCTGGGTGGTAAGTCTCCCACAGGTGAGACTGGTCCCTGGAAGTCTATGGTGATGATGCAGGGTGTAGATAAGAATTCAGTCACACACAATGCAGCTTCTTTTCATACCTTTTACTGGTAGATGGTTCAAGCAGGTCCCGGGGAGCTGGTCGGGGTGGAGAGTGCACATTCGGGTAACCGCTGAGCAGGTTAGAGGCCTCCTTTACTTCCATATACATGTGAGTCCAACTTGCGTGAAGCGAAGTTAACTCTGAACTCTCCAGCTTTCTCAATAGCTGTACTGCCCGGCCAACATTGTGGTGGAGCCTTCTAAGTGGTGAAAACTAAGTCCTTACTTTTGTCGTGCACTTGACTCAAAGTCCCCGTTCTCCCTGACTCCGGTTACGTATTGACACTTAGGGCTGCTCTCTGCGACCTGTAGTCCAGATGCCTCCGGTTTTCTTGTTACTAAGCTTGAAACTGTAGCAACGCTTCGGACCCCGGTGTCCGGCAATTTAGTGCAGGTAATCCAATACCTGTTGCACTTCTCTAACTTCTCCACTGCGCCCTCGCCCTGCTTCACGCTCTTAACATAAGCACTTGTAGCTTTCGATGGCGAGGCCAGCTTTCTCTAGGGCTCGCTGAGCACCCTCAGTATCCTCTAAGTCCCGACTGGACTGACACTGAGCTGATCCGTCCGAAGACAGGAACCAGATTCCACTGCTCTCCCTCCTAGGTTGGCTGACTGAACTCAACTCCTACTTTGCTACTGTCACTCCCTTTATACCCCTGATGGGTGTGTCTAAAAGTGTGAGTGAAGTGAATGCATATCAAGCGTTGCGGTTACCTTCCTGTGCACTCTCCTGGATATGTGTGCCTGACATAGCTGGGCCACACATCCCCCTTGGTTAAACACAGCACTCCCGGGCTGTAAAAGAGAAAAAGAAAACATTTTTGTTTTGCATGTAACAACAACATTTTAACTCTTCCCATCCGGGAGGTAAGACTTCTTGAACGTTACAATTTGTACATTAGAAAAATACAAAAGTATCAAAAATATCAAAACATTCTCATAATACAAGACAAATTCTTGTGGAGGACCCGCACCAAAAACCTCCCACGTGGGTCCTGGGTGGGCTGCAGGACTTCTGACTGCAGACCTCACTCTAGCCACACCATACGGGTTTTTCTTCAGAGGTAGATAGTAATGGTTTCATGTAAAACCAAGATAAGGCACCGTAGTGCAACTATTTACAAAGCAAGTTCTTGGCTGGCACAGTCCACAGCCTCTCAGTCCATTGGCATGGTTAAAACACATTTCAAATAATTACATTATACTTTAACTCTTTAAACTCATTAACCTGGTACCCAGCCGGGTATCCTAAGCATACTATGCACATTATGTAAACATTTCTATACATATCAGTAAAGTGCAAATTCTTGTAAAACTTCTTCCAACTTTGTACATTCTTTAATTGCAGTAAACCCCTGTCTGGGTCCTACTGGCTTTCCTTTTTCTTGCTAACTTAAATAACGTCTTCCACTCCTGGGGCTGGAACGACGCGATGTTCCTTAGAACGCATTACAAATAAGTCATGGCCTGCTATCTGCGTTTGAGTGGCCACAGTTCTCATTCTTACGGTGGACCCAACGGGTACTTCTTTTCTACAGGACGCCGATTGCGTCGCTGCAGGGGCCACAGTAACTTGCGATGCTGAGATAGTCGCAGGGGGCGATACAAAGTGGATTGCAGATTGCGATGCAGAGTAGGTCGCCGATTGCGATGAGTATGCAGGGGGCGATGCAGGGGCACGGCCTGGTGCGGTGAGAGCTTGGGACTGGGACGCTTCGGTACCGGCGTCGGGGACGGGGTCACTGACGATGGAGACGTTCAGGGCATACCACCCCTTCAAACCCCAGTGACGTGTGTAACTCACTATGTCCCCATTTATCAGGTCCCTCCCAGGATGACCGATGGGCAAGTGGGACTCCACGTCCCGGCGGCTCACAAAGACCCCCGCGTAGAGGCCCGGCTCGCGGATAAAGCCCCAACCCTTGCGGAGCTGAAACTCGGTGACGCACCCCTGCCGCCGCGGTTCCCGTCGGGTACCTTTATCTCTGCGGACGGTTTCTTTGTCAGCAACGAACTTCTCATGCTGTTGTTGTCGGGACCGCTGTATGTTTCGTTCTTCCTCCTGCTGCTGTCTCACTTTCTCGCAGTGCTGCCAGGCATTTCCGGTTTGGAGGTCGTAAGTCACGTCGTCCAGACGTTCCATCTCATCCCAGTCGATTTCCGGCAATGATGGCTGGGACCCCTCGGTGACCTTACCGGGGAACCGTACTCTGCTGTGGCCTCCTGGCCTGGCTGGCACTCCGGACGGGCAGGACCTCCTCAGCCTCCTTCTCCTCCACCTCCGCATCGGTGGGATCAGGTACAGCACTTTTGGGGCAGCCTCCGGTTTCTCTTTAGCCTTCCTCAGCAGGGAACTTGGGAAATCAGGAGACGGCGTGATGCTTGTGGGAGAGAGCACTGCGTCCCACAGCAGCTGCTGTGTCTGGGCACGCCAGCGTCTCTCCGTCTCCTGCAAATCTGCATGACGCTGGATCATTCTTTTTAGCGCCTCATTCTCCTTCCGCAGCTCCAGCATAGCGGGGTCAGTGTCCCGATCTGGGACAGCTCCGGCACAGGTAGTAAATCTTCCGGTAAGCAGGGTTTGTATGCCTCCGGTCCTCTGCACAGATTCTCCTGTCCTTCCGCCATCTCGTCCCAGGCCAGACTGTAGTTTCCATCAGGAACAGTCCGGTCTCTTCCGTGGAGGCGGGCTTTGCGTCTCCTCCTCTTCGCATAGAGGATGAAGAGGAGGCAGATTTCTTTAGCAGTGGGGCAGGACCGCACATTATAGTAGCATTTGGAGAGGGCGGCCATAACTTTCGCGCCTCAGGGGGGGTACACGACCACGAATGCACGCCCACCTTCTTCACCAGCGCCTCAGGGCGCCAACTTGGCGGTAAAATGGCGGTATTTGGCGCCAAATGCAGCAAACAGTCTTTTTCACCAAACAGTCAATATAGGCACACAGGACTCACAATTGCAAGCTTCGCATCCTGTTCGTGACGCCAGATAGATGAGTCGCCACACACCAGGCGGTGTGGGTTCCAGGGCTATGGGTACTCGTACCCGAGCCCATAGAAGTCTATGGGAGTTGTCACTGGCAGCGGGACTCGGTCCGTGGCCCTGGGCGATCATGCAATGGGGATATTTAACAGGGGAATATAAGGATAGGTAGTTCGTGACGCCACCTGTGGTATCTGGTCAATTGTACCAGCGCTGCTATAAGGGGTCTTCACAGGGGATGTTATGGGGCAGCTGGGTGTAAGTCTCCCACAGGTGAGACTGGGTCCCTGGAAGTCTATGGTGATGATGCAGGGTGTAGATAAGAATTCAGTCACACACAATGCAGCTTCTTTTCATACCTTTTACTGGTAGATGGTTCAAGCAGGTCCCGGGGAGCTGGTCGGGGTGGAGAGTGCACATTCGGGTAACCGCTGAGCAGGTTAGAGGCCTCCTTTACTTCCATATACATTGAGTCCAACTTGCGTGAAGCGAAGTTAACTCTGAACTCTCCAGCTTTCTCAATAGCTGTACTGCCCGGCCAACATTTTTGTGGAGCCTTCTAAGTGGTGAAAACAAGTCCTTACTTTTGTCGTGCACTTGACTCAAAGTCCCCGTTCTCCCTGACTCCGTTACGTATTGACACTTAGGGCTGCTCTCTGCGACCTGTAGTCCAGATGCCTCCGGTTTTCTTGTTACTAAGCTTGAAACTGTAGCAACGCTTCGGCCCCCGGGTGTCCGGCAATTTAGTGCAGGTAATCCAATACCTGTTGCACTTCTCTAACTTCTCCACTGCGCCCTTCGCCCTGCTTCACGCTCTTAACATAAGCACTTGTAGCTTTCGATGGCGAGGCCAGCTTTCTCTAGGGCTCGCTGAGCAGCCTCAGTATCCTCTAAGTCCCGACTGGACTGACACTGAGCTGATCCGTCCGAAGACGGAACCAGATTCCACTGCTCTCCCTCCTAGGTTGGCTGACTGAACTCAACTCCTACTTGCTACTGTCACTCCCTTTTATACCCCTGATGGGTGTGTCTAAAAGTGTGAGTGAAGTGAATGCATATCAAGCGTTGCGGTTACCTTCCTGTGCACTCTCCTGGATATGTGTGCCTGACATAGCGGGGCCACACATCCGCGCTGCTCCCGGCTCCTGTCTCCTGCTCTGCCCGGCACACAGTGAACGCGCTGTGTCAGAGGCAGAGCGGGGAATGATGGGAGAGGGAGCGTCAGCTGATGCCTCTCCTCCATCATCGCTTTGAACTGTACTGGTGTGTGGCCCAGCTTCGCAAAGGCACACATGTCTCCTGGAAAATGCACAGGAAGGTAACTGTAAAGCCTGATATTCATTCACGCACCTTCTCAGCATTGCCACTAGAGGCATATTAGACTATTTAAGTAGTGTGACTAGCAATAGTGATCTCTCTTTCTAGATCAGCCCTAGTCTTGGAGGAAGAGGAGTACAGACTAGTTCCTGGCAGAGCCAAAGAAGTTCATGTTTAAAGTGGAGGCTAGTATGGGTGAAGTGAATCATCCTAGCCTAGTCAGAGCTACACCTCAACCTGCTACTCAGAACAAGCTGCCTGTGTTCCTAAGAAAGTGGAAGGTGACTCTCAGAGCTACAGCGTAAATACAGTCTGACGAAGCGTCCTGTGAGCTGCTCTGGACAGAGTTCTGTGAAGGAAAGAAGGAAAGGAATTACAGCAGTTATACCAACGAGCCAACTGAGAACAGTCAGTGAGCACTGAAGGAAAGCTGACCTTGACACCATTGCTACACGTGTTTATGTAAGGGCGAGAGCAGGGAAGGGCGAGTGGAGAAGTAAGAGTGACAAAGGGACAAATCACCCTCACTCAATTAAACCGGACACCGGGTCCGAAGCGTTGCTAGTACTGCACGTCTAGTAATAAGAAAACCGGAGGCCTTGCTGATCTTCAAGTCGCAGAAGGTAGCCCTAAGTGCCGATACGTAACCGAGTCAGGGAGAATAGAAGTCTAGCCTGATCAGCAAATATAGACTTAGTTCTTTCAACATCTGATAATCAGAGACATAGAAGACTCCACCACAATGTTGGCCGGGCGTAGTTGCTATTGAAAGAGTTGCACTTGACTTTATGCAAGTTTGTACTCCACACATTACAAGGATGAAGGAGGCCTCTAACCTGCTCAACAATTCCCTGAATGTGCATTCTCCAACCTGACCAGCTTCCCGGGACATACCTGCAACATCTACAAGTAAAGGTATGGAAAGAGACTGCATTGTGTGTGACTGCATCACCACCATAGACTTTGAGGGACCAGTCCCACCTGTGGGGGACTTAACACCTAGCTGCCAAACATCCCCTCAGAGATCTACCCTGCAGCGCTGGTCAATCAGATCAGAGACCACAGGTGGCGTCACAAACTATTCTAATCTACAATCCCCTGTAAATATTCCCCCATTGCATGACCGCCAGGGCCACGGACCGAGCTCTGCTGCCAGTGACATTCCCCATAGACTTCCATGGGCTCGGTTCCGAGTACCCCAAGCCCTGGTACCACCAATGTGGTGCGCGTCACTGGCAGACGCCGGTATAGTTCAAAGCAGCGGCAGGGGGAGTCGGCGCTGGGGGCAGGCGGGCCCCCCTGCCATACAAGGGCCCCCATAGCGGCTGCGTGATGTGCCGCTAGCTGGGGCCCCTTGGGGAGCAGGGACAGCCTCAAAATATGGGGGCCCCCGGGCCCGAGCGCGGATTTCCGTGATCGGGCGGCGGGCCCCCTAATCACCGGGCCCCATACCGCAGTAAGGGTTGTCATGCCCTGATGGCGGCCCTGGACATTACAAACACAGCACATACATTACATTACACAGATCACAACATAGGGATAAAAGGGTAATACATTACTAAACGGGTACACCGTCCGGGTACCACATAAAATGCACGGGCCCGACACACGGAGAGAGGGGTCCCCGCCACCTCTTTACACCTATACCTGCAGGTAAACAGCATTCATTCAAGGTAACAGGTTCCCTTTAAGGTTAGCTATTCTATAGTCTGTCTTAAAGAGGCGACAGGCAGACAGAATTGGTACCAGTCACTCTGTCTAGCAGGCCCCAGAGGAACTTTCTCATGAAAGGATGGTGATGTGAATGGGGAGGCCGAAACGTCCTTGCTAACAGCAATGTTGGCAACTAGACTATATGGAATAAAGCATCGGGACACCTACACGTTCCACCCACAGGAGCGGCTATGGCATACCATTATAAATCTATAGGCATTAGTATGGAGTTGGTCCTCCTTTGCAGCAGTAACAGCTCCCACTCTTCTGGGAAAGATGTATACAAACTTTTGGAGTAGTCTGTGGGATTTTCTGCCATTTCACCCAATAGAACATTTGTGAATCAGACACTGATGTTGGAGGAGAGGGTCGGGCTCACAATCTCCATTCCGTTCATCCTAAAGGTGTTGGATGCAGTTGAGGTCCAGGCTCAGTGCGGCCGGTCATGTTCTTTCACACAAATCTTCACCAGCCATGAGTTTATGGACCTTGCTTTCTGCACTGGGCACAATCATTGGGAACAGAAAAGGCCCTTCCTCAAGCTGTTCTGACAATTGTCCAAAATGTCTTGGTTTGCTGAAGTATTAAGATTTCCCTTCATTAGAACTAAGGGGCCTAGACAAAGCCTTGAAAAACACAGCTAACACAATGCAGTCGGGCAGATAACATTCTCCTGGTATTCAGATGCCAGATGGAGAAGCATGTGTGTAGCCCTGGTGTGAAGGCACACGCAGTACCCTGGAGGATGTGTGGAGAGGTAACAGTTTAATGCTCATAAACATTCACTCCACCACACATTTTAGACACACCCATAGGTTATATAGGCTAGTTACATGCAGCAGAGCCAGTTCAGTTCAGTCAGCGGCAGAGCTCAGTGAGTTCTGTTTCCTGTCTTCGGACAGAGGAGGATTCAGTGTGCAGTCTGTGCAGGAAGAAAGAGGAGTTAGCAGCAGGACCTTCAGTCGCCTGTCCCAAGGACAGTGGAGTTCAGTCGACGTGCTCCTGAACTAGAAGAATACTGAGCACCTGTTAGCGAGCTCTGGGAAGAAGAAAGAAGGGATTAACCTGCATGACCTTAGGAAGTGTGGAGTGCTTATGCTACAAGCGCGAACAGGGCGAAGGGCGCAGTGGAAAGGACTCTAAAAGTGCCTTAAGGATTGAACTATCCGGCATTGATCACCGGTCACTGGGGACCGAAGTGTCACTACAGCTTCAGGCGTAGGGATAGAAAAACCAGAGGCTTACTGGACCTTAGGTTACAGAAAGCAGCCCTTGGAGTGTCGGTACGTAACTGGGGTCAGGAGAGTGGGAACCTTGAGTCGATTGCAGGACAACAGTAGGAACTCAGCTCTCTCACATTAAAGGAAGACTCCGACCACAAAACTGACCGGGCAGTACAGCTTTGAAGAAGCTGGAGTATTCGGAGTGGACTTAGCTCTATGCTAGTCGGACTCATCATATGGAAAGTAAAGGAGGCCCATAACCTGTTCAGCTGTTATCTCAAAGCACATCCTCCACCCGACCAGCCTCCCTGGGACCTGCCTTAATCATCTGACAAGTAAAAGGTATGGAAAGACGCTGGATGGTGTGAGACTGATTTATTTACCTGCACCCGACATCATTAATTCCATAGACTTTGAGGACCAGTCCCACCTGTAGGGGACCCGACATCTAGCTGCCACACCATCCCCTCAGAGATCTACAGCAGCGTGGTCTTAGTGATCAGAGAACTACAGGTGGCGTCACGAATGTTATACACCTACCCCTGTAAATATACCCCCAACATACGCCTGACGCCAGGGCCACAGACCGAGCCACCGCTACCTGTGACAATCCCATAGACTTCCATGGGCTCGGCTCTGAGTACCCCATTGCTCTGGTAACCCACAATTGTGGTGCGTGGTCACAACAAAAACTTGGCGTCACGAACAGGATGCGAAACTCACAAAATTGCGAGCCCTGTGTGCCTGTGGAGGTGTTTTTGGTGAAAAGGACTGTTTGCTATTTTTGGCGCTAAAATCCGCCATTTTGCCGCCAAATTCGCGCCCTCAGGCGCTGGAGAAGAAGGTGGGCGTGGATTCGTGGGCGTGTGCCCCCCTGTGGCGCGAAGAAAATGCCTGCCCTCTCAAAGTGCTATTACAATATGCGATCCTGCCCTACAGCAAAGGAGGTCCGCCTCCTCTTCACCTTCCCTGCGAAGAGGAAGAGACGCAAACCCCGCCTCCACGGAAGAGACCGGACGGCTCTGGTAGAAGAAGGAGAGTGTTCTGGAACATGATGGAGGCAGGATGTGTGCAGCCGAGCAGGGAAGCGGTGGAAGGCAGGCCCCGTTTCCCCAGCCAAGCTGCCACTAGAACCGGAGCCATCAGTGGTCCGGCACCTGCAGCAAGCCTTGCTGGAGATTGGAGAGGAAAATGCAGGTTGAAGAAAATGGTCTTGCAACAACCTGGCATGGAGGAGATCGAGAGACGCCGGCGTAACCAGATGCAGCGGCGGCTGTGGGACGCGGTGTTCTCTCCCCTCGACGACCCCCCACGATTTGAACTACCAAAACTTCTGCTGCCCAAGGCTAAGGAGCAACCGGAGGCTACCCCAAAAGGACCGACCCTGATCCTACCGATGGAGCGGTGGAAGCGAAGGAGGTTGAGGAGGTACCGCCAGTTCCGGAACGCCCGCCCGGCCAGGAGGCCGCAGCAGATGATCGATCCCCGGTAGGGACACCGAAGGGGTCCTGTCTCTCATTACCAGACGTCGACTGGGATGAAATGGCGCGCCTGGATGACGTCGCCTACGCCGCCCAGTGGGAACGTGAGTGGCAGCGTCGCGAAGAGGAACAGCGACGCCGGCAGGAGGAAGAGCGGAAGCCCAGCGCAACCGACAGCGGCAGCATGCAGAACTCATCGCGGACAAGGAGACCGTTTCGCCGCGATAAAGGTACCCGGAGGGAACCACGACGTCAGGGGTGCGTCACTGAATTCCAGTTCCGTAAGGGCTGGGGTTTTATCCGGGAACCGGGACTTTACCCAGGGGTATTTGTGAGCCGACGCACGTAGAGTCCCATCTACCACAAGGCCACCCGGGAAGGGACCTGGTTAATGGGGACATAGTCAACTACACACGGCACTGGGGTATGAAGGGATGGTATGCCCTTAATGTCACAATCGTCCGTGACCCCGTCCCTGACGCAGGTAACGTCACCATTGCCAGCGCATCCCAGTCTCAATCTGCCGCTGCATCAGGCGTGCCCCGGCATCGCCCCATGAACGTACGTCACAGTTGAAGCGCCCCCTGCATATTCTACTCTGCCAGTGCCTCGTACAAGAACACAAGCTACGACTCATTCCAAATCGCAATTTGCACCGCCGGATATAGCGGCACCAACAGCGACACTTCGAGATACCGCTTGGTCCACATGATGGACACCCGAGGGACGTAGTGAGGATGAAAACAGTCGCTACTCAGACTTGGATAGCAGGTTCACGACCTATTTGTCATGTGCCTAAAGAGCATCGCATTGTTCAGCCCCGGGATGGAAAGTGTAACTGAAGTTAGCAAGAAATTGAAGAACGGTAGACCCAGACAGGGTTTTACCGCAGCTAAGAAGATGTAAAAAGTTTTGATAAAAGAAATAATTGCTGTTTTGCACTTATTGCTATGTGTAGTGTTTACATATCTTATATATAATGAGTAGAATACCCGGCTGGGTACAAGATTGAAAATTTTGAAAAGTTAAAGAATTTTGAGAAATAAAAAGTAAGAGTTTTACATATAGAAACTCTGTTGAGTAAATATCGTTGGATATATAATGTAAATATTGAAGTGAAAAGTATATATATGTGTCCTTTTATTATGTCAGGACTTTGAGGTTGAGGACTGAGCCAGCCCAGAAACTGTATCTGTAAATAGTTGCACTAAGGTGCATTATATTGGTTTTACATGAAACCACCACAACTACCTCTGAACAGAAAACTCGTGTGGTTGTGGCACTGAGTGAGGTCTGCATTCAGATGTCCTGCAGCCCCCCCAGGACCCACGTTGAAGGTTTGGTGGGGTCCTTCACAAGAATATTGTTGATTGATATATTTAATGGAAAGAATGTTTTGATATTTTCTATATCTAATGTTTGAATGCAACGTTTAAGAAATTCTTACCTCCCGGATGGGAAGAGTTTAATGTTTATTGTTAATGAAAAACAAAATGTCTTCTTGTATTTCACAGCCCGGGAGTGCTGTATTTTACCATGGGGGAATGTGTAGCCCTGGTGGAAGGCACACGCATACCCGGAGGATGTGCGGAGAGGTAACAGTTTAATGCTCAATAAACATTCACTCCACCACACATTTTAGACACACCCCATAGGTTTATATAGGCTAGTGACATGCAGCAGAGCCAGTTCAGTTCAGTCAGCGGCAGAGCTCAGTGAGTTCTGTTTCCTGTCTTCGGACAGAGGAGGATTCAGTGTGCAGTCTGTGCAGGAAGAAAGAGGAGTTAGCAGCAGGACCTTCAGTCGCCTGTCCCAAGGACGTGGAGTTCAGTCGACGTGCTCCTGAACTAGAAGAATACTGAGCACCTGTTAGCGAAGCCTGGGAAGAAGAAAGAAGGGATTAACCTGCATGACCTTAGGAAGTGTGGAGTGCTTATGCTACAAGCGCGAACAGGGCGAAGGCGCAGTGGAAAGGACTCTAAAAGTGCCTTAAGGATGAACTATCCGGCATTGATCACCGGGTCACTGGGGACCGAAGTGGTCACTACAGCTTCAGGCGTAGGGATAGAAAAACCAGAGGCTTACTGGACCTTAGGTTACAGAAAGCAGCCCTTGGAGTGTCGGTACGTAACTGGGGTCAGGGAGAGTGGGAACCTTGAGTCGATGCAGGACAACAGTAGGAACTCAGCTCTCTCACATTAAAGGAAGACTCCGACCACAAAACTGACCGGGCAGTACAGCTTTTGAAGAAGCTGGAGTATTCGGAGTGGACTTAGTCTCTATGCTAGTCGGACTCATCATATGAAAGTAAAGGAGGCCCATAACCTGTTCAGCTGTTATCTCAAAGCACACTCCTCCACCCGACCAGCCTCCTGGGACCTGCCTATCATCTGACAAGTAAAAAGGTATGGAAAGACGCTGGATGGTGTGAGACGATTTTATTACTGCCCCCGACACTCATTAATTCCATAGACTTTGAGGACCAGTCCCACCTGTAGGGGACCCGACATCTAGGTGCACACCATCCCTCAGAGATCAACAGCAGCGCTGGTCTTAGTGATCAGAGAACTACAGGTGGCGTCCACGAATTGTTATACACCTATCCCCTGTAAATATACTGTGTACCCCTGGTACACAATACCAGGAGATGAGTGAGAGGTAACGTTAAGGGCTCCCATGATATCATGTACCACTTCAGACACACCCAGCAGGGTGTGGAGGGGAGTGCTGAATAGTCTGAGTTCAGTTCAGTCAGTGACTCGAAAGAGTTAGGAAGTGCAGTCTTTGTGCAGTTCAGAAAGGGAGTCCAGTAAAGGTGAGCCAGTTCACCTCAGCCTGGTCAGAGCTGTGCCCCACTAAGAGACGGAACTGAGACATCTGTTGAGAGATCTGAGCAAATCGAAGGCATAGTGGAAGAGACAGAAAGTGCCATAGGTATAGAATACCTGCACATTGTTACCGGTCACTGGAGACCGAAGCATCACCATAGCTTCATGCATGGTGGTAGGAAACCCAGAGGCTTACCGACCTTAGGTAACGGAAAGCAGCCCCTGAAGAGTCAGTACTAACTGGGGTCAGGGAGAGTGAGAACCTTGAGTCAGTGCACGACAGGAATTGGAACTCAGCTCTCTCAGAAGAAGGCTCCAACCACAAAAACTGACCGGCAGCACAGCTTTGGAAATAGCTGGAGTTATAAGAGGGAAACTACGCTTTAAACGCTGGTTGGACTCTCATCATTGGAAAGTAAGGAGGCCCCTAACTTGCTTAGCCGTTGCCTCAAAGCTCACCTCCATCAACCCCATCAGCCCCTGGGACCTGCCTGAACAACTTGAAGTAAAGGTATGGAAAGACGCTGATGTGTGAGACTGTGTATTTGATGCATTCCTGCACTACCCTATCATAACCATCGACCTGAGGGAAGAGTCCCCACCTGTAGGGGGACCCGACATCTAGCTGCCTCACCATCCCCTCAGAGATCTACAGCAGCGCTGGTACAAATTACCAGAGACTACAGGTGGCGTCACGAACTGTATATATATATCCCCTGTAAATTACCCCCAACATAACGCCGACCGCCAGGGCCACAGACCGAGCCACCGCTACCTGTGACAATCCCCATAGATTCCATGGGCTTCGGCGTTCTGAGTACCCCATTGCCCTGGTAATCCACAATTGTGGTGGCGGGTCGATACAAATTGGCGTCACGAACAGGAACGAAAACTTGCAGCATTGCGAGCCCTGTGTTGCCTGTGGAGTGTTTTTGGCGAAAAGAGTTGGTTGTTTGG
>JARQOD010012426.1:0-19654 GCA_033576555.1 Oophaga sylvatica | reverse complement strand
TTGTTTTACTTTTAATTAAATCTAAACATAGCCTTCCCATTTAGGAAAAAAAATAAAAAATAGTGATATGAAAAACTAAAGTGAATCACCAGTTGAGACAGTTACATTATTCGTGTAATTAGAATATCCTCATTAAATGGTTTTCGTAGCTCAAAATTAGGCTAAAAAAGGATATATTCTTGATTGTGCATAAATATCTTGTCACTTGTAAATTAATCAGTGGTGGTCACGTTAAACAATTGGGATATTTGCACAGACCAAATGATAGTTTAATGCCTGTGGCTTTATCTAATTCCAGTTGTCCAGTTATGGTTTATTCACAAATTAATACTTTTTGCTTTTGTGACTTCTGAAATATTCAACATTTCTGGTGAACATCTCAAAGCTGTAGATGATCAAACGTTTAACAATTTTAATAATATGCTGGAGAAAGTATTGCTGCTAGTTATAAGGTTGTCCCAAATCGTTCCCTCCATCTAGATACATTTCATTAAATAACACTTGAAAAAATGCTCCTGGAAACATTGTGTCTTTATGTGCCACAAATCAGTCCAAAGTGAGTGCCAAATAAAATAAAATAAAAACATTTGTAAATTCCAGCCCTCTGCACACTGTCAGGATTCCCCTCATCACGTGACAGCAACTACGTGATTTCAATACTAGAGAGCCGTCTAGAAACCTTTCCTACTCGGCATATGACAGCAAGTGCCCAAATCACATACTTACTGTCACGTGAAGATACCGCAAGTTGCAAGAGAGGGGAATCATTAAGCAAACTAACTATAAATACCTAATCAGAGTCTACTTTACATCTACATCATTTTTTAAATGCTATTTTATTGGCCTTAGCAGCAATTTCTCAATTTTTTTTCAAGAAATTTACAAAACCTGTTTCTTTAGAGGCTTATTCCGATTTAAATGGACTTCATATCGGAAACTCCCCAAATGTGAGGCCATTTTAAAAACCACAACCGCTAAAATACTTCAAAACTGTTGTCAGGAAGTTTTTAAACCTTCAGGTGCTGCACAGAAATTAATGCAAAGTCAAATGAAAACAAAAATTGTTATTTTTCCACTTCAATTGTTGCATTAGCCCCAATTTTTCCACTTTTACAAGGAATAGCACAAGAAACTGCACCCCTCAAGGATTTTATCCAGGGGTATAGCGAGTATTTTGAACCCACAGATGCTACACAGACTTTAATAACATTTGTTCTTCATATTGAACATTTTAATTTTTTTTCACGAAAACATTGCTCCATGTTGGTCCCGGGTGAAAGAGTCTCAGTGGGCCTCATAGTCCTCCATACAGACTATTGAGACCAATATATTGCTCCATACAGTATAATGAGCCCCATATATTTCTCCATTCAATATTATGGGCACCCCATAGTTCTCCATACAGAATAATGAACCCCATATATTGCTCCATACAGTATTATGGGAACCACAAAGTGCTCTATACAGTATAATGAGCCCCATATATTGCTCCATACAGTATTATGGGCACCCCATAGTTCTCCATACAGAATAATGAACCCCATATATTGCTCCATACAGTATTATGGGAACCACAAAGTGCTCTATACAGTATAATGAGCCCCATATATTGCTCCATACAGTATTATGGGCACCACATAGTGCTCCATACAGAATAATAAGTCACATATATTCCTCCATACAGAATAATGGCCCCCATATAAAGCTCCATACAGTATAATGAGCCACATATAATGCTCCATACAGTATAATGAGCCACACATATTGCTCCATACAGAATAATAGACCCCATATAATGTTCCATACAGTATAATGAGCCCCATATAATGCACCATACATACAGTATAATGAGCCCCATATATTGCTCCATACAGAATAATGGACCACATATAATGCTCCATACAGTATAATGAGCCACATACTGTATAATGCTCCATACAGTATAATGAGCCGATATAATGCTCCATACAGTATGAGTCATATATATTGCTCCATACAGTATAATGAGCCACATATAATACTAATGATCCATACAGTATAATGATCCCATATAATGCTCAATATAGTATATGATGGGCCCTATATATTTCTCCATACAGAATGGGTCCCATATAATGCTCTATACATAATATTTTCCATATAATGCTCCATATAATGGGCCCCATATGATGTAAAAAATAACTTGGCACTCAAATGTGTAACACGAGAATTAGTTTAATAACGGTGCATCCAGACACGAAACAAATGAACGTTTTCGGTCCAACTATTGGACCTTCATCAGAATACTTTTCAAAGGAACACTGGACACAATAGAATGCAATCTCCAAAAGGTAGCTGGATGAGAAGCAAATATCCCTAAATAAATAAGGATGGCTCAAGAAGCCGTGAATCAGGACCAGGCACTCCTGCTGTGGAAGCAGGAGAAGCAGGAGTCTGCTGCAGTAGGAGCTCCTGCTTCTCCTGCTTCCACAGCGTGTCTTCAGATCCAGACTCCCAGTGCCTTTCCAGCAACCTATTTGAGCCTGCCCTAGATGCCTGTCACATTGGCTCCCAGCTCCCCTCTTCCATTATTGTGAGTGACTGGTCCTGATTCACAGCTTCTTGAGCCATCCTTATTTATTTAGGGATATTTGCTTCTCATCCAGCTACCTTTTGGAGATTGCATTCTATTGTGTCCAGTGTTCCTTTGAAAAGTATTCTGATGAAGGTCCAATAGTTGGACCGAAAACGTTAATTTGTTTCGTGTCTGGATGCACCGTTATTAAACAAATTCTCGTGTTACACATTTGAGTGCCAAGTTATTTTTTACATTTATCAGGTTGGATACCTGACTTGAGCACCTACTCTCGTTTTTAGTTGAGTGCCATGTTTTCTCTTACATACGGGCCCCATATGATGCTCCATATACAGTGGGGAAAAAAAGTATTTAGTCAGCCACCAATTGTGCAAGTTCTTCCACTTAAAAATATGAGAGAAGCCTGTAATTGACATTATAGATAGACGACAACTATGAGAGTCAAAATGAGAAAACAAATCCAGAAAATCACCTTGTCTGATTTGGCAAGATTTATTTTGCAAATTATGATGGAAAATAAGTATTTGGTCACCTAAAAACATGCAAGATTTCTGGCTCTCACAGACCTGTAACTTCTTCTTTAAGAGGCTCCTCTGTCCTCCACTCATTACCTGTAGTAATGGCGCCTGTTTGAACTTGTTATCAGTATAGAAGACACCCGTCCACAACCTCAAACAGTCACACTCCAAACTCCACTATGGTGAAGACCAAAGTGCTGTCGAGGACACCAGAAACAAAATTATAGCCCTGCACCAGGCTGGGAAGACTAAATCTGCAATAGGCAAGCAGCTTGGTGTGATGAAATCAACAGTGGGAGCAATAATAAGAAAATGAAAGACATACAAGACCACTGATAATCTCCCTCGATCTGGGGCTCCACGCAAGATCTCACCCCGTGGGGTCAACTTGATCACAAGAACAGTGATCATTGAGATCTGGAGACTGGCTAGGCCACTCCAGGACCTTCATACGCTTCTTATGAAGCCACTCCTTCATTGACCTGGCGGTGTGATTGGGATCATTACCATGCTGACCCATCCATGTTTCATCTTCAATGCCCTTGCTGATGTAAGGAGGTTTGCAGTCAAAATCTCATGATACATGACCTCATTCATTCTTTCAAGTACACGGATCAGTCGTCCTGGTCCATTTGCAGAGAAACGGCCCCAAAACATGATGTTGCCACCCTCATTCTTCACAGTAGGTATGGTGTTCCTTGGATGCAACTCAGCATTCTGTCTCCTCCAAACACGATGAGTTTTGTTTCTACCAAACAGTTCTACTTTAGTTTTGTCAGACCATATAACATTCTCCAAATACTCTTCTGGATAATCCAAATGCTCTCTAGCAAACTTCAGACAGGCCCGGAAATGTACTGGTTTAAGCAGGGGGACACGTCTGGCACTGCAGGATCTGAGTCCCTGGCGGCGTAGTGTGTTACTGATGGTAGCCTTTGTTATGGAGGTCCAAGCTCTATGCAGGTCATTCAATAGGTCCCCCTGTGTGGTTCTTGGATTTTTGCTCACCGTTCTTGTGATCATTTTGACCCCACGGGGTGAGATCTTGTGTGGAGCCTCAGATCGAGGGAGATTATCAGTGGCCTTGTATGTCTTTTATTTTCTTATTATTGCTCCCTCAGTTGATTTCATCACACCAATCTGCCTATTCAGTCTTCCCAGCCTGGTGCAGGGCTACAATTTTGTTTCTGGTGTCCCTCGACAGCTCTTTTGTCTTCACCATAGTGGAGTTTGGAGTGTGACTGGTTGAGGTTGTGGACAGGTGTCTTTTATACTGATAACAAGTTCAACAGGGCCATTACTACAGGTAATGAGTGGAGGACAGAGGAGCCTCTTAAAGAAGAAGTTACAGGTCTGTGAGAGCCAGAAATCTTCCATGTTTTTAGATGATCAAATACTTATTTTCCACCATAATTTGCAAAATAAATCTTACCAAATCAGACAAGGTGATTTTCTGGATTTGTTTCTCATTTTGACTCTCATAGTTGTGGTCTACCTATGATGTCAATTCAGGCCTCTCTCATCTTTTTAAGTGGGAGAACTTGCACAATTGGTGGCTGACTAAATACTTTTTTTTCCCCACTGTATAATGTGCCCCATTTGATGCTGCATATATAATCGACCCCATATGATGCACCTCATATAATGCTCCATATATAATGGGCCTCATATATGATACTCCACTGTATGATGAGCCCATATAATGCTCCGTATATAATGGGCCCAATATATAAATCTCCAGTGTATGATGGGCCCATATAATGCTCCTTATATAATGGGATTCATATATGATGCTCCAGTGCATGATGGGCCCCATATATAATGCTTCAGTGTATAATGGGCCCTATATATGATGCTCCAGTGTATAATGGGCCACATATATAATGCTTCAGTGTACAGTATAATGGATCCCATATATGATGCTTCAGTGTATAACGTGCCCCATATATGATGCTCCAGTGCATGATGGGCCCCATATATGATGCTTCAGTGTATAATGGGCCCTATATATGATGCTCCACTGTATAATTGGCCCCATATATGATGCTTCAGTGTATGATGGGCCCCATATATGATGCTCCAGTGTATAACAGGCCCCATATATGATGCTCCAGGATATAATGGGCCCCATATACTGTATCATGCTCCAATGTATAATGGGCCCCATATATGATGCTCCAGTGTATGATGGGCCCCATATATAGTGTTCCAGTGTATGATGGGCCCATATAATGTTCCATATATAATGGGCCCCATATATGATGCTCCAGTGTATGATGGGCCCATATATGATGCTTCAGTGTATGATGGGCCCATACAGGATGTTCCAGTGTATAATTGATCCCATACATGATGCTCCAGTGTATGATAGTCCCAATATATAATGCTCCAAACATAACAAAAAAAATGAAATACTCACCTCTCCTCGCTGGCCGCTGCTCTGCTCTGGACTCCTCAGCGTTGCCGTCTTCCGGCTCTCTGCACTGTGGCTGCTCAGGCAAAGAGAAAACAGATGTGATGTCATCGCGCTCTCTGAACTGAACATCACAGTCAGGAGACGCAGAAGATGCCGCGGTGGAGCAGAGAGAGGTAAGTATCGCAAGTGCTGGAGTACTGAGCACACGGGGGCCCACTCGCGGGCGCTGGCCCCCCGCCCGCTCACTGCCCCGAGACTTGCCCAGGTGAAGCGGGTGCTGACGCCGGCCCTGAACAAGATGATGATCACATATACCAGGATGGGGGGCATATGTACCAGGATTGGTATCATATAAACCAGGATTGGGGACATATCTACCAGGACGTGGGCCATACATAACAGGATGGGGATCATATAAACTAGGATGAGGATCATATTTACAAGTGTAGGGGGATGTATATACCAGGATGGGGGATACATACCAGGATAAGGATCATATATATACCATGATGGGGAATATATATACCAAGATGTGGATCATATATACCAGGATGGAGATCATATATACCAGGATGAGGATTATATATTGTATACCAGGATGGGGATCATATATACCAGGATGAGGATCATATATTATATACTAGGATGGGGATCATATATATCAGGATGAGGGCTATATATACCAGGGAGGGTGCCATATATACCAGGATGGGGATATATACCAGGATGGATATCATATATAACAGGATGAGGATCATATACTGTATACCAAGATGGGGATCATATATATCAGGATGAGGGCCATATATACCAGGATGAGGATACCACAATGGGACAAGGATGGGTCATATACACACTAGGATGGTGGACATTAGTACTGAATTGGGAGACATTATCCCATAACACTGTCAGCAGCAGACCCACCCCCACATAACAGTGCATCATGACATTTTTAGCTTCAAATTTTTTTTCCTATTTTCCTCCTCTAAAATCTGGATACATCTTATAATCTGCAAAATACTATACATTTTTCCACTAACATACTGTTTTAGCACCAAATTTTTAATTTACATGAAGTGTACTTGGAGAAATCGGACCCCATAATTGCTATGCAATTTTTACTGAATATGGCAGTACCCCATATGTGGTTGTACACCACTGTGAGAGCACACGGCAGGGATCGGTTAGGAAGGTGCGCTACTTGGCTTTTAGAACATAGATTCTGTTTGAACAGATTGCGGGCTCCATTAGCTGAGCCCCTGAGGTGCGAAAACAGCAGAAACCCCCACAAATGACCCCACTTTGGAAATTAAACCCTGTAAGACGGCGGTGTTCACACCGTGCAGTAACTGAGGCAGTGACCCAAGCAAGTCCAAATCAAACAGCTTTTATTCAGCAACTCACGGGTTAAACAGAAAAGTCCTCCGGTACGCAGCCGGGATAACATCAGTCCATAAACACTGGTTGCCGGGGACAACGGCCGCGCCGGGCCGAACAGAGCCTGACTGGTGCAGAGCCGTCCCAGGCCTGGGTTCAGCTACACACAGTCCTGTGGAGCTTTCCTGCTATGCTCCTTGCAGGGTCCCAACATAGAACCACACTACTCCTTAGTGCAGGAGTTTTAAAGACCTGTGGCAAAAGCCACTGGAAAACCCGGGTTGAAGGGAGGAAGCCGCCCCACTGCCTCCTGTGACCTCCTCCAAGAAATGAAGGCCCTGCCGGATTTTACTTAATCTGCCTTAGTCAGGTAGTCTGACTAGGTCATTGCTCACCTTCATTCCTGCATTGCAGCCGCAGCTGTGTGTGTGACTGCAATGCACTCCAATGGCTTTAATAGGTCTCTGTACACATTCTGGGGGAAATATAACGTCCCTCGTAAACGATCCCGGTCACTGCCTCACATATTCCCCCCCTCTGTTCAAACTTGTGGGGTTGAACATTTGCCACCATACAGGGTGCCCGGGACAGGGCATCCGCGTTTGCTTGCAACTTCCCAGGGCGATGTTCTACAGAGAAACTGAAATTTTGCAGTGACAGGAACCACCTGGTGACTCGCGCATTCCTCTCTTTGCATTCCTCATCCATACCAAGGGTGAGTGGTCCGTCACCAAGCGGAACTGACGCCCGAGTAAATAATAACGTAGTGATTCCAAGGCCCACTTAATAGCCAAACACTCCTTCTCTACTACGCTATAGTTTTTCTACTCAAGTAGGTGACCGGGTGCTCTTCACCATTCACTTTTTGTGACAACACCGCCCCTAGTCCTACCTCCGAGGCATCTGTCTGTACAATGAAGGTTTCATTGAAGCTGGGGCTGATGAGGACCGGCTGTCCACACAGGGCCAACTTCATGGACTGAAAGGCTTCTTCTGCCTGAGGGTTCCACCGAACCATTACCGTTTTCTTTCCTTTCAAGAGATCGGTTAGGGCCGCCGTTCGCCCGGCAAAATTAGGTATAAACCGGCTGTAATACCCAAGGATGCCAAGGAACGCCCTCACCTGTTTTGTACTCGATGGTTTAGGCCAGTTTTTTATGGCCTCAATTTTACTGATTTGGGGCTTGATAGCTCCTCGGCCTATCACATACCCCAAATATCGAGCTTCCTCCAGCCCTATCGCACATTTTTTTGGGTTTGCCGTTAACCCCGCGGCTCTGAGAGAATCCAGCACCGCTTGTACGTGTGTTAGGTGCGTTTGCCAGTCGGTGCTAAATATGATGATATCATCTAGATACGCGGACGCGTATTCCTGATGAGGCTTGAGCACTATGTCCATCAATCTCTGAAATGTAGCCGGGGCCCCATGTAACCCAAAAGGTAAGACCACATAGTGAAATAGACCCTCCGGAGTTACGAAGGCGGTCTTTTCCTTCGCCGAATCTGTGAGAGGTACCTGCCAATAACCCTTGGTGAGATCGAGCGTGGTAAAGTACTGGGCCTGCCCCAGTCTCTCAATCAGCTCATCCACCCGGGGCATTGGATAAAGGTCGAACTTTGACACTTCATTCAATTTTCGGAAATCATTACAGAAGCGTAATGATCCGTCTGGCTTTGGAATCAGTACAATGGGGCTAGCCCACTCACTCCGTGATTCCTCTATGATGCCTAACTGAAGCATTTGTTTTACCTCAGCCGAAATGGCTTGCCTCCGGGCTTCGGGCACCCGGTACGGTCTTATTCGCACCCTTACCCCAGGTTCGGTGACAATGTCATGTTGGATAACCGTAGTCCTACCTGGTAGCTCTGAGAACACGTCGGTATTGTTTTGCACCAGGGAGCGAGCCTCCCGTCGCTGCTGTTTAGTGAGGGCATCACTTATCCTGACCTCCCCCTTGGATGCTTCCCTGGCTGAAGGTATAGAACTCTCTGGTGATATGCCCGGGGTGATGTCTGTAACTAAACACTCTCGATCTTTCCAAGGTTTTAGCAGGTTTATATGGTAAATCTGCTCAGGTTTCCTCCTTCCGGGCTGATACACCCGGTAATTTACCTCCCTCACCTTTTCTCGAATCTCATATGGCCCTTGCCACTTGGCCATGAGCTTACTCTCGGCTGTGGGTACCAGTACTAATACCCGATCGCCCTTGTTAAAAGACCTGACTCTGGCTCTTTTATTATATGTGCGCCTCTGGGTTGCCTGGGCATCTAACAGATGTTCTTTCACGATGGGCATGACCGCCACGATCCGGTCCTGCATACTAGCCACGTGTTCAATTATACTCTTATGTGGAGTCGGCTCTTGTTCCCATGTCTCTTTGGCTACGTCCAACAGACCCCTAGGGTGTCTGCCGTACAATAACTCAAAGGGAGAGAACCCTGTGGAAGCCTGGGGTACCTCACGGACAGCAAACATCAAATAGGGTAGCAACATGTCCCAATCCCTTCCATCCTTAGAAATCACCTTTTTTAACATGGACTTGAGGGTTCTATTGAACCGTTCTACTAACCCGTCGGTTTGAGGGTGGTACACCGAGGTGTGCAATTGTTTAATTTTTAGCAGTTTGCACAGTTCTCTTGTCACCTTGGACATAAAGGGGGTCCCCTGATCCGTCAGGATCTCCTTAGGTAGTCCCAGGCGACAGAACATGGCAAACAGTTCTCGGGCAATAAGTTTTGCCGAGGTGTGGCGTAGTGGTATAGCCTCCGGGTACCGGGTGGCATAGTCGACGACCACCAGTATGTGTTGGTGGCCATGGGCGGATTTTACAATGGGCCCTACCAAATCCATTGCAATCCGTTCAAAAGGTACCTCTATTATTGGCAGGGGTACCAATGGACTACGGAAACTTGCAGTGGGTGAGGTCAACTGACATTCGGGGCAGGATTCGCAGTACCTTTTGACCTCCGTGTAAACTCCAGGCCAAAAGAACCGCTGCAAGATACGTTCTAGAGTTTTTTTTTCCCCTAAGTGGCCACCCAGCAAGTGTGAGTGTGCCAACTCTAGAATCACCCTACGATACGACTGAGGTGCTACCAACTGTTCCACAACCTCGTCCCTGATTTTATCTATCCTATAAAGCAACTCACCACTGACTACCATGCGTGGAAATACCGTGTCTGCATTGGGCTGTTGGGCTACGCCGTTTACCTCTAGCACCCTTTCCCGCGCCTGAGTCAGGGTGGGATCTTGTAGCTGAGCTGTCCCAAACGTGGCCCTGGACACTTCCAGCTCGGGAATCGATGCGGTCTCCTCCACCTCTCCTGCCAGCACCTCTAAGGGAAACCTATCGGGGTCACACTCTATCCCTATATGGGACACCCCTACGGCAGGTTCGTCGGGTACAGCATCTGTAATACATTTTACCAGGGGAAAACGGATTTTGTTTTTCCACAGAATCCAGAACAGGGGCAAGTCTCTTCCCAACACAGACCCATAGGGAAGATTTTTTACCACTCCCACCACATGTTTTATGTCTCCACATGGCGTGGACAAAACTACCTCCGTAGTTGGATACTCTCGGAGGTCCCCATGGATACATACAACCCCGACCTGCCGTCCGCTGGGGTTGTCTCCTGCCACCAGTGACCCATGTACCAGAGTCACGAGGCTCCCTGAGTCCAGGAGAGCCTCCGTAGGGTACCCATTAACCAGTACCTGGCATAGTTGGAGTTCACTGTCCTGGGGGTCGAGGTTTGCTGTGCAGACGGTCTGGGCATACATTGAGACCCGGCGGCTATATCCGCAGTCCATGGGTTCCGTAGTCAGGGGACAATTAGCCATCACATGTCCCGGTCCCTGACACCGCCAGCACCTAAGGGTGGAGGCACTGTTAGGCCTTATGACAGTTTGGGAGGGAACCGGTCTCCTGCCACTCTCACTCCGGGGTTCCCCTTTAGCACGGGTATGGTGCTGACTGTCCCCAGCAGAGGGACGCGACCCCTTTCCCGATTCCTGGGTTGGCAGGGATCGGCGTGACAGCCGAGAGGGGGCGGAGTCTCGAAAAAAGTCTTTGGAGTAGCGCTCGATCAAACTGACTACCTGGTCGAGTGTGCCGGGGTCGCCTTGCCCCACCCAACGTTGGATAGCAGCCGGCAGAGTCCTTACCAGCCGGTCAGTCACCACCCTCTCCACCATCTGGGCTGGAGACAAAGTCTCTGGCTGGAGCCACTTCTTTACCAGCTGCAGGAGGTCATAAGACTGAGACCGCGCGGGTCGTGTCTCCATATAGGCCCATGAAAATACACGCTGAGCCCTCACTTATGTATTAACCCCCAGTCGGGCAAGGATCTCACCTTTGAGCCTCTGGTAGTCCTGGGCATCCTCCCGACTGAGATCGAAGTAGGCCTTTTGTGCATCGCTGACCAGAAATGGAGCTACTACTTCTGCCCACTGGCCGCGGTAGGTTTTCCTGCTCCGCTGTGCACTCATAAACTGTCAGGAAAGCTTCTACGTCATCCTCCGGTCCCATCTTCCTCAACGCTGAGCGAACCCTGTCTCGGGCCTCGTGACGTTCAGGGGCTGGTGCCATCGAGGTCTCCCGCAGTGCAGAAATCTGTTGCAGCAACAGTTTGTTTGTTTTTTGCTGCTGCTGTTATGTAATTACCAGCTGCTTAAACAGCTCTTCCATTTTGTCCACGGTGTGAGGCTGAAAAGTAGCCGGCCGGATTATGTTCATGAAGCTGCCGGTGGGGTATACCTCAGTCACAATGCCCGCATTCTCCAACCAATTGTAAGACGGCGGTGTTCACACCGTGCAGTAACTGAGGCAGTGACCCAAGCAAGTCCAAATCAAACAGCTTTTATTCAGCAACTCACGGGTTAAACAGAAAAGTCCTCCGGTACGCAGCCGGGATAACATCAGTCCATAAACACTGGTTGCCGGGACAACGGCCGCGCCGGGCCGAACAGAGCCTGACTGGTGCAGAGCCGTCCCAGGCCTGGGTTCAGCTACACACAGTCCTGTGGAGCTTTCCTGCTTTCCTGCTTTCCTGCTCCTTGCAGGGTCCCAACATAGAACCACACTACTCCTTAGTGCAGGAGTTTTAAAGACCTGTGGCAAAAGCCACTGGAAAACCCGGGTTGGAGGGAGGAAGCCGCCCCACTGCCTCCTGTGACCTCCTCCAAGAAATGAAGGCCCTGCCGGATTTTACTTAATCTGCCTTAGTCAGGTAGTCTGACTAGGTCATTGCTCACCTTCATTCCTGCATTGCAGCCGCAGCTGTGTGTGTGACTGCAATGCACTCCAATGGCTTTAATAGGTCTCTGCAGTGGCGTTCCGTGAATAGAGCAGACTAAGCACTGCTATGGGGCCCAGACAGGTGAGGGGGCCCACGACGGCCGCTGTCGTTTGGCAGCTGTGCTGTGCTGACACAGTACTATCTCCTTTAATTAAATATAAGCGACGGCCGGACACTGTAAACCCCCTTGAAGGTCCCCTGTCCTTGTTGTCTCCTGGTCAGCAGTTGGCTTAAGTCTCTGGCTGCATTTGCATAAGAAAGCCAGCCTGCAGCCAGAGACACGTGCATCACAGGAAGCAGAAAACATTCATAAGTTTCACTCAGGGAGAGATACACTACACAAGAAGGTGAGCCCTGCTGGCTGGGGTATGGGGTGGATTTTTTTGTTGAATGTGTCCCCTCACTGTGCTGGCACTTTATATTTACAATGGCTAGCCTCTGGCTGCACTTTGCACCTTAGGGAGTGAGGGGGTCCTGATTGCAGACACTGTGGAGGGTGGAGGAGGGGGGCTCTGCATGCACTGTGGAGGAGGAGGATTGCCCTGCATGCACTGCAGCCACCCTTCTGTACTCCTCACAATGCTTCTCCATTAGAGCTGGTTTCATGTGATTTAACCCCTGTACCACCACCAGGCAGGATGATGCTTCCTAGCTGTAGGTAAGACCTCCAGTCTATGTCCCACCACCAACTTCACTGTCAAGGTGTGCAATAATGCATGTTCATGCAATACTAAAAATGTGTAATGCCCTGGAAATCATGGTGCAGCCAATAAATGTTACTAATTTATTCTGCTCCTTCACCCCAGAGGCATGCATCTGGGAGACAGCAATTACATGGCGTGTGCTGAGCTCATGAGGTGCCTGAGAGTGGAAGTTCTGCAGATGTTATGGAAGATATTGTGTGCGGCATTTCTGTGTCCCCTTACCTGTGATAAAATGTGTCTTGTAGTTTGTACACATGTTGGAACTTTGCATCGCTTACATATTCCAATCATTTCATATACAAAGATATGACATCCGTCTACCTGTCTTATATGATGCCATGAATGATGGGCATTGCTTGTACCTGCTGTCAGATTAGGTACCACACTTCTTACATCGGAGCACACTATGCAGCATGTTCCGTCAGGCTAGGTTCACATTTATACGCCTGCAGACTTAATGCGTTGGACGTATACATTAAAACGTATGCCATGCATCAACCTACGAATTTAAACAAGTACATTTGATAGATATCGTACTTCCATCTTTGTCTCTATATGTTTTTTTACTTAAAAAGAATCTTTTTTTTTCCATCCAGTTTTACTGGTGTCAACAGTCCCATCCCACTCCATTTTGGCATCAGTTCTGTGAGGAGGTGTCCAGAGGAATAAACTTTTTTTCACCCCACATTAAAAACGCGTACCTTTGGTCAATTATGTTTTTTTCCCACAATACAACGTGATCAGGGCAAAACATAGTCAGAAGAACATTTTTTTTACACTACGTGTTGCCCATTATGGTTTGTGTATGCCTCCATATACGTCTGAATACCATTTTTTTTGCAATTCAGACATATTTGTCCAGCAGGCTGCACTGTATAAATGTGAGCCAAGCCTAAAGAAGTCCTTTTGTCCAAGGAGGATAAAGCACATCATAAACACAAGTCCATACTGTGTGTTGCTGCTTTGCAGTGTGTATTTTTGCCATGCTGATTTTACAGGTGAAAGGTATTTACTTTGAGCCTTTTTTTGGTTGTAATGGTGAATGCTTCAGGATTATCAATGACCAAAGGGGCGGCAAATTTTTCAGCCGCCCCGGGCCCCACAAACAGTTGCTACGCCACTGCACACACAAGATGGTGAGCCTGGCTGGGGGTCGATTTTTTTTGTTAAATGTGTCCCCTCACTGTGCTGGCACTTTACATTTACAATAGCTCTGACTGCACTTTGCACCTTAGGGAGGGGGGCCCGGCTGCACGCACTGTGGAGGGTGTAGGGGGCCCTGCATGCACTGCAGGTGTGTGTGTGTGTGGAGTTAAGAGCACCTGTTTTTTTTGGGGGGGGGCCCCATTCAGACTTTTGCTATGGGGCCCCATGATTTCTATGTACGCCCCTGGGTCTCTGTACACATTCTGGGGAAATATAACGTCCCTCGTAAACGATCCCGGTCACTGCCTCACAACCCCCACAAGTAATTCATCTAGCGGGTATTGAGCATTTTAGCCTTCTGGTGATTCACAAAACTTTATAACATTTAGATGTGAAAATACTGTTTGTTGGGACAGTTTGGCTTTTTTATTTATACAGTTTTTTTCTACTTATGACTTATTGATCGGTTTTTATTTAGTTTTTGTGTCAGTATGATAAAAAAGAGACATTTTTGGTGTGTGTGTGTTTTTTTTTTAATGGTGTTCGCTGTACAGAATAAATTACGTGACAATTTTATACATCAGGTTGTTCCGGACCCGGTGGTATCAATTATGTGTACTTTTTTTTGTTTATCTTTGTTTTATCACAAGCGCTGCATGTCACTTGTTCCTCAGCGCTGCTTTTTAACAGCCACTTTAGGACTGCCATTAAAAGGCGTATCTGCGGTCATTAAGGGGTTAAATTAACAATTACAACAAAGACACTGTAGCTGTGTAAATGTCTGATATCTGTAAAAATGTAGGAGTCTTTAGATAATGAAAAATAGTTTATATAAAATAAATTGTTGGTAAGAAGCAAAAGCTACAATATACAGCAAAGTGCAATAGTTTTAAGCTGGAGGGGAAAAATGCAAAGTCAAAATCTTTCCATAATAAAAGTTGTAATAGTTTATTTTTATCTATTAACAAAATGCAAGTGAATGAAGGAACCAGAAATATAAAGGGAACCAATATTTGGTGTGACCGCTAGAAATGAGCCAGCTTTGACAAATTCTGCAAAAAAAATTCAATTAACTGTTAATCACAATACTGCAAAGCCTCCAATTGTGAAAACAAATTCCTAGGTCAAAATAAAAGCACAGCTGAGAATATAAAGAAATGAACACTAGAAATCATCTCAAAATCAGTTTTTATTAAGTATGCAAAAAATATATAATAATAAAAGCACAAGGTGCTTCCCAGAAAGGAACACTGAATAGGCCTCCTCAAAGTGTATGCAGTGAATATCGGAGAATGATACAAAGGAGGGGCAGATGACGGTATTCCACCAAACCTATATTCAGTACATATTAGTACATCCATATTAGTGAATAGTATAAGTAATATGTAATCATCATGATAACCATAGAAATAGATACAGTACCTTGCTGTAAATGGCTGCTGCTGTAGTTTCGCCCTGCTTGCTCCTGCTTCCAACACACCCCCTGAGAAAGCAGGGAAAAATGCATTTTGGGGTGAAGATGGCGCCTGACCTGCACTAAATGAAAGACAATTTTTCTATGGAATCCTGGTGATCACTTCTTTATGTCCTAGGCTACGCTTTTCTTTTGACCCATTTTGTTTTCAATTGTACTTAAGGGGTTAGTTGGGCCACATATTAACCATATATAGTCACATAAAGCTTTATGCTTCTCTGTGTCAAGATAGGTTCAGTGTGGCAACCATTCCCTAATTGAGTTACATGACACATGGTAATATATGGGACCTATGATTATGTGTTTAGGCTGAAGTTAGGTTTTTTCCTATGGAGGATATACGTCTCTTTTTTAATGATCTTCGCACCTTTTCTTTGTAAATGATTTTAATATTGTTTATAATAAAGATACTTTGAATTTGTTTATACCATTGTGTGGTACCATTCTTTGTTACTGGTTGGTTGCCATGTGTTTGTAAGTATAATTCTGTGGTATATTATCCCTTTAAGGGAATATAATATAGGTTGGGCAATTTTTTGTGATTCCATTTTGTTTTCATTAGTTCAGGTGCACATGACCGTTTATATTGGGTGAGTGCTATCCATGATTTTGACAGATAGCATTCGTACCCATTTTATTTTATGAGGCAGCGCACATGTCTGATTTTTTTCCTCAAATTGAGTGGTCCGAGCAAAAACTGACCAAGTATGGAATGGGCAAGGCAACTATTACGTGGATTCATAACTGGCTCAGTGATCGGACCCAAAGTGTGATCATAAATGGCTGCACATCCAGTTAGAAGGTTTCAACTGGTGTACCTGTCCTGGGCCCTGTGTTGTTCAACATCTTTATCAATGATTTAGATGAAAGAATTGAGGGTAAACTGATTACCATATATACTCGTGTATAAGCCGACCCGAGTGTAAGCAGAGGCACCTAATTTTGCCAAGAAAAACTTATTGACTTGATTATAAGCCAGGTATGCAATGTCCCTTCATCCCTATCCTGGTATACATTGCCCTCTCATCCCTATCCTGGTGTGCACTGTCCCCTCATCCCTATCCTGATATGTATGACTCCTCATCCCTATCCTGGTATGAATTGTCCCCTCATCTCTATCCTGGTATGCATGACTCCTCATCCCTATCCAGGTGTGCATTGTCCCCTCATCCCTATCCTGGTATGCATGACTCCTCATCCCTATCCTGGTATGCAATGTCCCTTCATCCCTATCCTGGTATACATTGCCCCCTCATCCCTATCCTGGTGTGCACTGTCCCCTCATCCCTATCCTGGTATGCATGACTCCTCATCCCTATCCAGGTGTGCATTGTCCCCTCATCCCTATCCTGGTATGCTTGACTCCTCATCCCCATCCTTGTATGCATGGCCATTTCATCCCTATCGTGATATGCATGGCTTCTCATCCCTATCCTTGTATGCATGGCCTCCATGAGAAAAGCATAAAAAACCATCTTACTTACCATCCCTACACGCCCTCGCAGCATCTTGTTACGGTGCTTGCAACTCAAGCTGCCGGGTGATCACATGTCTCTGCTCATTAAGGGAATGAATATTCACCTCTCTCCACACCTATGGGAGTGGAGAAAGATGAATATTCATAATTCTTAAGCAGCGGGCACCCTTGATCACAGGGCAGCCGCTGGAAGCCAGTCGGCTGTAACTGTGCGCGCTGTAAGATAAATGAATATTCACTGCCAATGGAGTGAATATTCACAGGACTTAGCTGCAGCCGCCGGCTCCTGCCTCCTGTGACCCGCTGCTCCGTCGCTCCCTCTCTCATGCCGTCTTCTGGGACAATGACTCGAGTTTAAGCCAAGCAGGGAGTTTTCAGCACAAAAAAAGTGCTGAAAAATTTGGCTTATACTTGAGTGTATACAGTAAATTTTCTGAAGACAGAAAGCTAGGAGGGATAGCTAACATTAGAGAAGAGAGTCAGGATTCAAGAACATGTAAACAAACTAGAACTGTGGGCAGCAATTAATAGAATGTTTTTTAACAGGGAGAAATGCAAAGTCCTACATCTAAGCAAGAAAAATGAAAAAAGCATATACAGAATGAGAGGAATAGAACTAAGCAACAGCACATGTGAAAAAGACTTGAGTATACTAATAGATCACAGACTGCACATGAGTCAACAGTGTGATGCAGCAGCAAAAAAGGCAAATACAATCCTGGGATGTATTAACAGAAGCATACAGTCTATATCACATGAAGTACTCTCTCCTTCTGTACTTGTGCTTCCCTTGTCTCACACATGTTTATTGTACTTGTCTATATTTCCCCTTTTCACATGTAAAGCGCCATGGAATAAACGGCGCTATATAAATGTATAATAATAATAATAATAATAATAAGTAATTATCCCCCTCTACTCCTCTTTGGTCAGGCCTCATCTGGAATACTGTGTCCAGTTCTGAGCACAACATTTTTAAAAAGAAATTGAAAAACTGGAGCAAGTTCAGAGAAGAGCCATCAGGTGAGCGGACTGCAAAGTATGTCCTATGAGGAACGGTTAAAGGATTTGGGAATGTTTCTCTTGCAAAAGAGAAGACTAAGAGGAGACTTAATAGCTAGAAATATCTGAAGGGCTGTCACAGTGTAGAGGGGTCATCATTGTTCTCATTTGTACATTTAAACACAAGAAGCAATGGAATGAAACTAAAATTTAAGAGATATAGATTAGATATTAGAAAAAACTTTTTGACAGTTAGGGTAATGAATGAGTGGAACAGGCTGCCACAAGAGGTGGTGAGTTCTCCTTCAATGGAAGTCTTCAAACAGAGGCTAGACACACATCTGTCTGAGATTGTTTAGTGACTCCTGCATTGAGAGGGGGTTGGACGCGATGAATTCAGAGGTCTCTTCCAACTCTAACATTCTAAGATTCTATGATAAATTAAATGTTCACAATTTTTTAAAGTCAAACACCTCACTGTTTGGTGAAAATAGAAAGGAACAGGTAGAAATGAAGAGTTGTTTATTTTTTAATTCCTTGCACTTCCTTATTGCTTTAAAACAGTAACAGAACATTATTTATTGTATAATGGATAAAATGATACATATTGCACTATCAAAATAAAAATTTATTCAAGAAACTGAAGAGCTTCTGTCACCAGTACTGACTATCCTGCCTCCAAATCTGATCAGTGGGAAAAAAAGATTATGTGCTAGAAATGCAGTGCTGTGCAAAAGTTTAAGGCAGGTGTGGAAAAAATGTGAGAAAGTGAATGAAGAAAGCAGAAATCTAAATCAACTCAATATTTGAACGCCCGTTGCCTTCAAAACAGCAGTGAAACATCAATTCTTCTCAATCACTTGTACACAGCTTTTGAGAGAACTCGGCAGTAGATTGTCCCAAACATCATGAAGAACTGACCCCAAATCTTCTGCGGATGTCGCTTGTACAAATCCTTCTGTCTCTTCATGTGACCCCAGACAGGCTCAATGATGTTCGGATCAGGGTTCTGTGAAATGATGTTTAGAATAACCTTCCTTCCGAGTTCCTTCAAAACTAAGTACAAGTGCACGTAGAATTGATGCTCTTTTGAAGGCCAATGGTGGTCAATCCAAATACTGATTTGATTTAGATTTCTCCCTTATTTTTTTATTTTACATTTTGCTAATTGATAAAAAAAAATTAGTAACAGCTTTTTTTTACTTTGCAGCATTTTTTTTCCACACGTACTTAAAACTTTCTGTACATTGTATATTCCCTTCAACTTCTCTAAATCATATGGGTGCCATAAAGGAGCTGACCGTGCTTGAAGCTCAAATCTTTATGTGATTGCAGATTTGTGAATCCTCACAGTGTGCACAGTGCTGCCACTGAGTGTGGACTGTCATGTCACTGTGAGTATGTGATTTGAATACTTCCAGCCAGAGGTGTATCTAGGCTTTCTGGCACCTGGGGCAAGAATTCGGTTCCCCCCCCCCCGCACATATGTGATTTGCACACTTAGTCATGTACTGACGAGCTGCTCTTCCTAATGCTCTCAATGTTCAGTGAAAAATCTGAGAGAAGCAGGAAGAGAAGCTCGATGTCACAGGACCATAAGTATGAAAATCGCATATGAGTGAAGTGTCCATGTGACGACTACTGGAACCTGCAGAGCTGATCCT
>JARQOD010012425.1:0-19295 GCA_033576555.1 Oophaga sylvatica | reverse complement strand
AGCACTCTCTTCATCCAATATGAAGTGTCACAGAGCAGTTTAATGGCATTAGTGTGCCGAGCAGGGCGGTGCTTGTTCTTTTATAAGCCCTGATGATGCCACACAGTCAGCCAATGATCAAGATGGCTACGGCACTACAGTGACTTGTAGGCAATCTGCGTATGCTTACTGGCTAGTGTTGAGCATTCCGATACCGCAAGTATCGGGTATCAGCCGATATTCGCGGTATCGGAATTCCGATACTGAGTTCCGATGCTTTTGCTATATCGTATACCGGAATCAGAAGTTCTCATAATGCTATGAGAGGCAGTGTGATTTTATTCAGCCAATGAGGAATCCTAAGAAGTGTGGGCACATCCTGTAAGGCTGCGGTCATGTTAACTAATGGCATGGCTGTGATTGGCTGCTGAAATGATGTCATGAATGCACTATAAAAGGCGCCGCAGTCATTTTGGTTTCACTCTGCTATGAATTCAGTTAGGGACAGAACGCTGCTCTTCTGACTCTGAGGGACAGTTAGAGATTGCTATTTTGTGTATTGTGCGTTAGGCAGGCTAGTTTACCAACCACTGTGTAAAGCTTCCTTTTGCCTTGCAGTGCTGTTTTCACAGCTGTCTGCAAGGTCTGTGTGTGAGTGCAGATCACGCTGCAGTTTGTTCTGCATCCACTGCTGGTTGTAGTCTGCTAAGCGTGTGTCACTGCCTCATCCTTTTTTTTTTTGTAATTGGTGCTGCTCAATTCAATTTAAATTAACTCTCTCCTATTAGTGTGCCGCGCTTCCATCAGTATCCAATACATTGGTTGCAAACACTAGATAGGAGTACATAGAGGAGCCTTTCGGCTGGTTTGCGGCCAGCAGGACCAGCCAGATTAGTATTACCCTATTTTTTGTAGCCTCATCTATTGCATTGTTGGTTCCTGCATTGTAATAGCTACAAAAAGTTTGTGATACTATTGATTGTACATCTTTTGTCTCAATCACAACCTTTGTTTTTTTTGTGAAAAACACAAAAAGTGAATAAAGTTCACCAAACACTACACTTGACACTTGTTAGGCCACATTAGCTCATATTAAAGTGTAGTCCACACTTAATAAACTTAGTGTTTCTTATACCTGTTAGCAGCTGTTCAGGAATAAGCACACTAAGGCCTTAGCACTTTTCTGCCTGTCTTTATCAATCTACCAAGATGAATAAGGCAGGGAGTAAGGCACGTGGTCGTGGGCATGGAGTTTCAGCAGGGAGAGGACGTGGGGATTCTGTGCCTGCTGCTGGCATCAGTGACACAGCATCCCCTAGTTTTGCCCGGGAGCGGTCCTTTATGCGCAGCTTTGTAGGAGCTCGCAGTACCCTCCTGCTGCCGGAAGAACAAAATGAAGCCGTTGTCGGATGGATGGCAGCTAACGCATCGACTTCAATTACTTCCACATCCTCTCAGGACCAGAGCACTGAAGAGAAACCATCTGTCTCTTCACCACCTGCCAAATTGCCCAGGCAGAGAGCTCTGTACAGGAGCCAGCTCAGTCTCTACTTCTGTTCTCTGAATCTGTTGGCTTGGAAAGAGGGGGCTAGCCAAGCAGCATTCTAGAATGTGAAGAAGAGGGAGTATGCAGTGATATGCGCAACTGCTTTGTCTCTCTGAATCTGAAGAGGCGGGTGGGCCGGTGCCTATGGTCAGCACACCTCAGAACGCATCTGATGATGATGAGACTCAGGTGCCAGTTTCTGTTGCGTATGGTGCTGGCCAGATGACCAAGGAGATGCAGGTGTTTGAAGAGGGTAGTGTAGATGATGAGGTCCTTGACCCATCATGGCATGAGGAACAGGAAGGTTGTGGGAGCAGCTGTGAGGAAGAGATTCCCCCAACGGTCCAAACAGGAGGGAGACGTAGGGCTCAGACTCGGTTGCCTGTAGCCTCCACTTTGGCACCCGTTTGGAGCAGTTCTCTTCCAAAAGCCAAAACGGGCGCTCCTAGGGCTTGCAGTGCGTGGTCCTTTTTTGACACAGTTGCAGATGACATTTGCTTTGTCAAATGCAAGCTGTGTAATCAAAAAGTAAAAAGAGGTAAAAGTGTCAGCAACCTCAATACCACAAATATGTGGAAACATGTGCAGACCAAGCCGTGGTGGAGTTACAAAGACACACTGAAGACGTAGGCCAACCTACAGCACCACCTACCTCTACAGCTCGTGCTGTAGCCTCTTCCTCAAGCTCACACACAGCCGGTTCGGCTTCCTCACTGGATCGCCCAGGAAGAACCTCTGGCACTGATGTACAGAGACCCAGTGTAATTCCACCCACAGTACCACGTTCCCTGTCATCCTCACACTCCCAGGCCACTCTACAGCCATCGGTAGCACAGGCATGGGAGAAAAGGCGACCATACTCGGCAAACCATCCCCGAGCACAGGCTCTGAATGCTGGCATTGCAAAACTCCTGTCCCCTGAAATGCTGTCATTCCGGCTGGTGGAGACTGACACCTTCCGTAACTTCATGGCATTGGCAGTCCCACAATACAACGTGCCCAGCCGCTTTTATTTCAGCAGGCAAGCCGTCCCTGCCCTGCAAAAGCATGTGGAGGGAAAAATTAAACATGTGCTACTAAAAGCTGTCAGTAGCAAGGTCCACCTGACCACCGATGTGTGGACTAGTAACCATGGACAGGGACAATACGTTTCCCTCACTGCCCACTGGGTCAATGTTGTGGAGCCAGGTACAGATCTTGAGAGTGGCGCTGTACGTATTCTGCCAACCCCAAGGATTGCAGGAATCCAGTCTGTACACATTGACTCCTCCTCCTACTCCAGTTCCTCAGAATCATCGCTGCAGGAGCCGTCACGGTCTACCTCCACATGGACCTGTGAAGGCTTACCTATTACGACCGATATGGGCACAGACGTGGCCAAACGTCAACAGGCCATCCTGAAATTAATTTCTATGGGGAATCGAAGCCTCACAGCGCAGGAGCTCTGGAATGCCATCAAGCAGGAGAGCGACGTGTGGTTTGTGCCAGCGAATCTCCAGCCAGGCATGGTAGTGTGTGACAATGACCGAAATCTGGTGGCAGCTCTGGGCCTAGGCAACCTCACTCACATACCTTGTCTGGCACATGTGCTCAACTTGGTCATGCAGAGTTCTTTGTGGGACTATCCGGATCTTGATGCACTGCTGCACAAGGTCCGCATAGAGTGCGCTCAATTGCGGCGTTCCAGCATGGCCAGATCGCGCATTGCAGCTCTGCAACGCTGATTCCGCCTTCCGGAACATCGCATCATGTGTGACCTACCCACCAGGTGGAATTCCACGTTACATATGTTGGAGCGGTTCTGTGAGCAGCATTCAGCAGTAATGGAGGTACCAGCTGCATCAGGCGCATACAAGTAGCACTTCGCGCCGTTCACACTTCACCACCACTGAGTGGGCCTCTATGAAGGACATCTGCCATGTTTTGCGTGCGTTCGATGATTCCATGCGGATGGCGAGTGCAGATGATGCACTAGTCAGCATGACTGTCCCCCCTTATCTGCCTGCTTCAAAAAACACTGCATGCACTAAGGGAGGAGGTTTTGGAAGAGTTGGAGGATGAGGAGTCACAAATTCCAACAGCTTCTGGAGAGTCTGCGCAACGTGATTCCTCACAAAGGTCTAGGCAGGGGACACTTTGTGAGGAGGATGAGGAGGAGTCAATGGAGGAGGAAGACATCGCTCCAGAGGAGGGAGGTACATAATGCTCTAGTAGTCAGTATGTAGAGCGAGGGTGGGGTGATGCAGAGCAGGCAGAGATAACGCCTCTTGCAGAGGACAGCGTTTCTTGGTCAGTTGGGAGTCTGCAGCACATGGTAGATTTCATGCTGCAGTGCCTGAGAAACGACCGCTGCATCGCCCACATTCTCACCACGTCTGATTATTGGGTGTACACCCACCTAGACCCTCGCTACCGGGACAACTTACAAAGCCTCATAACACCATTGAACCGGGAGCGTAAAATGCGGGAGTACCAAGACACACTGGTTCATTCCATCATGTTCTCCATTCCAGCCGAGAGCACTGCTGCTAGTGCTTTACAAAGCAGCTCTCTGCGTCGAGGCAGTGGAGGAAGCTCTTCACCAGGAGGGAGCAGAAGCAGCGCCTCTGCACAGAGCAAGACCAGTATGGCCCAAATGTGGCGAAGTTTTGTGTCCCCGCCACAAATGTCTACACCATCACAGACGGCTCCAGTCAGCAGGAGGCAATATTTCTGTCAGATGGTGACAGACTACATGTCTTGCCCTCTCAGTGTACTCCCAGACGGCTCTTCCCCCTTCAAGTTTTGGGTCTCTAAGCTGGATACATGACCAGAGCTTAGCCAGTATGCATTGGAGGTGCTGGCTTGCCCTGCTGCTAGTGTATTATCGGAGCGTGTCTTTAGTGCCGCAGGTTGTGTACTAACAGACCGTCGCATGCGACTATCCTCCGAAAATGTTGACCGGCTTACTTTTCTGAAAATGAACAAGGCATGGATCTCGCCTGAATTTGCCTGTCCGGTTTCAGATTAAATAATTGGTTGGCAACAGTATCCATGTCTCCTGTTCTGTTCATGTTTCTACCACCTGAACTGTACTCCCTGGGCTCCAACACTGCCAGTTGCTGCTCAGAAGTGCCGTCTGCACAGAGAAAAACACAAGCTCCTGTGTTAGAGGGGTTCAGTAACACCAGCTGTTCCCCTGCTGTGTCCGGCAATAAGTCTCCTGCTCCCTCCACATGCACACAACATCAGATGTGAAACTTGCTCCACATATGGATGAGCCTACACCCTGATTGATATGCTCCAAACAAGAAAAACTGAAGCTTTCCAACCATAAAATGATGAATTGTAGTCCCAAATATGTAAAAATAGACATTTTAAATATAAGCGCATATATGCACATGGAGACTACAAATGCAACCAAATAAGCCTACATAGGGTATAGGGATTGAAATGAATGCATACAAGTACATTTCATAATCCATTATTGCTGCTTAAGGAACGGTATGTACACCAGTAATATAGTGCAGACAATGGATGTAGGACTAGTCATCATCATCATTACTTATATATGTGACAGTAAAAAAATACACTGATTGAGGACAACTCTTAGTTTACACCCCATATAGGAAAGGTCCAGCATCTAATCTTGATAATAAGGCGCAATAATCATGCATGACCTATAAAAAGTGCATCGTGCATAGTGAAACTTGCTATGTATACTTGCAAGTGCAGGTGAAACAACGCCAACGGATAGAAAAGGGTTATGCTGTCTAGGTATCAGAGTGCATAGCGACTGATGGCAAATGGCGATATTATACTGTACCTCAATAAAGGCTCCCTCACCCCTCACGTGCGTTTCGCTTGTAGCTTCTTCAAGAGGGGACGTGCGTGTATGGTTGCTCATAGGTGCATGTTTATAAAGGAAATCAGTCATGATGCCGGCTTTTTGTCGGCGCTACGCTACCGCTGACGAACGCTGTGCAACGTCATTGCAAGTCAGCGTCATATGACGCACAGCCGCATCCCTACCCGACACGTCAGAGCAGGAAGGCAGTCTGGGCGGCAAAACCGACGCGCAAGCATACATGCACTTCCCCTCTTCAACAAGCTACAAGCGAAACGCACGAGAGTGGTGCCGCAGCCTTTATTGAGGTAGAGTATTAAATCGCCATTCGCCATCAGTGGCTATGCACTCTGATACAAAGATAGCATATACCTTTTCTATCCGTTGGCGTTGTTTCACCTGCACTTGCAAGTATACATAGCAAGTTTCACTATGCACGATGCACTTTTTCTAGGTGATGCTTGATCATTGATTATTGTGCCATATTATCAGGATTACATGCTGGACCTTTAATATATGGGGTGTGAACTAACAGTTTTCCTCAATGAGTGTATTTTTTACTGTCACATATAACTTCTAATGATGATGATGACTATCCTACATACATTGTCTGCACTATATTACAGGTGTACATACCGTTCCTTAGGCAGCATCAATGGATTATGAAATGTATTTTGTATGCATCATTTCAACCCTTAACCCTTGTTGGTTTTTGGGTTGCATTTGTTGTTGCCATGTGCATATATGCACTTATATTTTAAATGTCTTTATTTCAATATTTTTGAAGAAAATTCATCATTTTATGGTAGTAAAGCTTACGTTTCTTTTGTTTGGAGCATATACATTTGAAGTGCCACGGAACAAGGCAACTACTCTATATGTGATTTCTACACCCTCCTTGACCCTGGGCCAACACCGCCCATTGCTGCTCAGAAGTGCTGTATCACAGAGAAAAACACTCGCTCCTGTTTTTGTGGGGTTCAGTAACGCCATTGTACCCCTGCTGTGTGCCCCGCAATAAGTCCGCTACCTCCAATTTCAAGTTACACCAAGATTAAATTTGCTCATATTAGTCTCAGCCTACACCCTCCTTGACCCTGGGCTTTAACACCGCCAGTTGCTGCTCAGAAGGCTGTATGCACAGATAAAAACACTCGCTCCTGGTTTGTGGTTCAGTAACGCCTCTGTTCCCCTGCTGTGTGTCCGGCAATAAATCCTGCTACCTCCAATTTCAAGTTACATCAGATTTGAAAGTTGCTCACCTTAGGCCTCAGCCTACACCCTGACAGACCCAGGGCTTCAACACCTCCAGTTGCTGCTCAGAAGTGCTGTATGCACAGAGAAAAACACTCGCTCCTGTGTTTGTGGGGTTCAGTAACGCCAGCTGTTCCCCTGCTGTGTGTCCGGCAATAAGTCCGCTAACCTCCAATTTCTAGTTACATCAATTTGAAAGTTGCTCACATTAGGCCTCAGCCTACACCCTGACTGACCCTGAGCTTCAACAACGCCTGTTCCTCCCAGAAGTGCTGTATGCACAAGAAAAACAATCGCTCCTGTTTTGTGAGGTTCAGTAACGCCTGCTGATCCCCTACTGTGTGTCCGGCAATAAGTCTTGCTACCTCCAAATGAAAAGTTACACCAAGATTAAACTTGCTCATACTAGGCCTCACCTACACCCTCCTTGACCCTGGCTTCAACACCATCAGTGCTGCTCAGAAGTGCTGTATGCACAGAGAAAAACACTCGCTCCGGGTGTTTGTGGGTGCAGTAACGCCTGCTGTTCCCCTGCTATGTGTCCGGCAATAATTCCTTCTACCTCCAAATTAAAGTTACACCAGAGATTAAACTTGCTCATACTAGGCCTCAGCCTACACCCTGATAGACCCGGGCTTAAACACCACCAGTTGCTGCTCAGAAGTGCTGTATGCACAGAGAAAAACACTCGCTCCTGTGTTTGTGGGTTCAGTAACGCCTGCTTACCCCTGCTGTTGTCCAGCAATAAGTCCTGCTACCTTCAATTTCAAGTTACATAAGATTTGAAAGTTGCTCACATTAGGCCTCAGCTTACACCCTGACTGACCCTGGCTTCAACACTGCCAGTTGCTGTTCAGAAGTGCGTATGCACAGAGAAAAACACTCGCTCCTGTGTTTGTGGGTTCAGTAACGCCTGTTGTTCCCCTGCTGTGTGCGGGCAATAAGTCCGCTGCCTCCAAATGAAATGTTACACCAGAATTAAACTTGTTCATACTAGGCCTCAGCCTATCCCTGACTGACCCTGGCTCCAACACTGCTATTGCTGCTCGAAGTGCCGTCTGCACATTCAACACTAGCTCCTGTGTTATTGGAGTTCAGTAATGTCAACTGATCCCCAGCTGTGTAGCTGGCAATCTTTCCTGCTCTGTCCACACTCACACAAGCCAGATTTTCAACTTGCTCCAATTTGTCCTCTGCCTCCACTCTGTTTCTACTCTCATCCCTGCGCTCCAACATCGCCAGTTGCTGCTCGGAAGTGCCGTCTGCAATCAACACAAGCTCCTGTGTTATTGGGTTTCAGTAATGTCAGCTGATCCCCAGCTGTGTACTGGCAATCTTTCCTGGTCTGTCCACACTCACACAAGTCCAGTTTTTCAACTTGCTCCAATTTGTCTTCTGCCTCCACTCGGTTTCTACTCTCATCCCTGGCTCCAACATTGCCAGTTTCTGTTTGGGAAGTGCCGTCTGCCCAGTCAACACTAGCTCCTGTGTTATTGGGTTCAGTATTGTCAGCTGATCCCCAGCTGTTTATCTGGCAATCTTTCCTGCTCTGTCCACACTCACACAAGTCCAATTTTCAACTGCTCCAATTTGTCCTCTGCCTCCTTTCTGTTTCTACTCTCATCCCGGGCTCCAAAACCGCCATTCTGCTTGGAATGCCGTCTGCACATCAACACTAGCTCCTGTGTTTGGGGTTCAGTAATGTCAGCTGATCACCAGCTTGTAGCTGGCAATCTTTCCTGCTCTGTCCACACTCCACAAGTCCAGATTTTCAACTGCTCCAATTTGTCCTCTGCCTCCACTCTGTTTCTACTCTCATCCCTGGCTCCAACATCGCCAGTTGCTGCTCGAAGTGCCGTCGCACAGTTAACATATGCTCCTGTGTTATTAGGGTTCGTAATGTCAGCTATCCCCAGCTGTGTAGCTGGCAATCTTTCCTGCTCTGTCCACACTCACACAAGTCCAGATTTCAACTTCTCCAATTTGTCCTCTGCCTCCACTCTGTTTCTACTCTCATCCTGGACTCCCAACATCGCCAGTTTGCTGCTCGGAATGCCGTCTGCACAGTCAACGCTAGCTCCTGTTTTATTGGGTTCATAATGTCAGCTGATCCCCAGCTGTGTAGCTGCAATCTTTCCTGCTCTGTCCACACTCACACAAGTCCAATTTTCAACTTGCTCCAATTTGTCCCTCTGCCTCCACTCTGTTTCTACTCTCATCCCTGGGCTCTAACATCGCCAGTTGCTGCTCGAAGTGCCGTCTGCACAGTTAACAATGCTCCTTGTTATTGGGGTTCAGAAATGTCAGCTGATCCCAGCGTGTAGCTGGCAATCTTTCCTGCCTGTCCACACTCACACAAGTACAGATTTTAAATTTGCTCCAATTTGTTCTCTGCCTCCACTCTGTTACACTGTCGTCCCTGGCTCCAACATCACCAGTTGCTGCTAAGCAGTGTCTTTGGCACAGTACTCCCTTTCTGCCCAGCCGGGTCACAGCACGCCAGCTATTTCCCGGGCAGTGTTAACATCACTTTGCCTCCAATACGTTGTCCTGTTGTGTTGCGGTCGGGTTAGCTGACTCTATGGTGCCTGCAGTTTCGGTGCTTCCTATGTGGGCTGGGGGATATGGAACCAAAGCTGTTTCCGTAGTGCCAATAGGACAAGCACCCCCTTTAGGACTGTGGGATTCGGTAACTGCGGCCGTCCCGGGGCCCTTTGCAACTTTATTTTTCATGAACCTTCTGCTACCCACCCGGTTCCAGTACCGCAGCTGGTTCTCGGCAGTGCCTTTGGCCTAGGTGCCTCCATCTCGGTATCCGAGTTCCAGCAATGTCTGCTGGTCCTTGGTAGTGCTTTCTAGCACGGTACCTCCTGCTTAGTAACCGTGCCCCCAGTACCGTCAGCAGTCCTCGGTTGTGCCAATGGCTCTGTTCCTTCTGCTGCCCCTCCGGGTTCCAGTACCGTCACTGGTTCTTGACAGTCCCTTTTGGGCCTTGGTGCCTCCATCTCAGTACCGAGTTCCAGCAACGTCTGCTGGCCCTTTGGGTAGTGCTTTCTAGCACAGGTACCTCCTGCTTAGTAACAGTGTCCCAATACCGTCAGCTGATCCTCGGTTGTGCCATTGGCTCTTCCTTCTGCTGTCCCTCGGGGGTCCAGCACAGTCAGTGGTCCTCGTTACTTCCATTGGCCTTGTACCTTCTGCTACCCGTCTGGGTTCCAGTTACCGTCAGCGGGTTCTCCGCAGTGCCTTTGCCTAGGTGCCTCCATCTCAGTATCCGAGTTCCAGCAACGTCTGCTGGCCCTTTGGGTATGCTTTCTAGCACAGGTACCTCCTGCTTAGTAACATGGTCCCAGTACCGTCAGCTGGTCCTCGTTTGTGCCATTTGCTCTTGTTCCTTCTACTACCCATCCGTTCCAGGACAGTCACTGGTTCTCGACACTTACTCAGCCTTCTTGTACCTTCTGCTACATTTCCAAGTTGAAGATTTTTTAAAATGGTTTTTGGTAATCACTCTGGATTATCCCTGACGACGACCCTGAAAAACCCCCACGAAGAAGATGATGACCCCGAAGACGATGACCCTGAAGACCACCCGAAGAAGACGACCCCAAGGATGACACCATGAAGACGACAGCCAGAACACCCCCCCCAAAGAAGACCAAAAAGATTACCCAGAAGAAGATGACCAGGAGGACAAAGAACATGAAGAAACCAACAAGATACACAACAAGAGACAGAAGACCAAGAAGCAGAAGAACAAAAAGCAGAAGAACATTAAGCATAAGACAAAAATTCAGAAAAAAAGATATGCTCCTAAATTATAAGCAAAGAAGACTAAGCAGTGTATGGGGGTGAGTCCGTTCCTCCCGTATGCCCTGGAAAAAATGCCTGCTCTGCAGGCCAAACTGAACCGACAAATACTGTTGTAAATCTTTTGTGACAGCAAGAATGGAAGGTGTAATCTTCAAACTTTTTAGAAATTACAACTACAGAATGCCTGTCACAAATAAGAATATGATGAAGAAGATGAATAGGAAGAAGATGAAAAAGTAGAATATGAAGAAGAATAATAGTTGAAGAAGAATAGAAGAATGTAAAAAAAAGAATAAGAGGAAGAAGGTAAGAAGAAGAAGATAAATAAGGTGAAGAAGTTGATGAAAAAGATGCTGCTCTGAGGATCATGAAGGAGAAAGCGTAGGAGAAGTAAAAAAGATGGTGAAGAGATGGAAGTAGTGAAACATACATATATGCCAAAATAAATTTTTTTTAACAACATATCAATTTCTTTGTAACTCCGAATGTCTTTAAAAAAAATTATTCCTGCTATTCCATTTGATTGGGCTAAACCTCTATGCCTTTATGTCCCTCCACCTCCCCCAATACATTCTACATTATTCTTAGTTGTTTTTCCTTCATGTACAATTAACCTCACAAGAAAGAAATGGTTTATTTCTACCGATATTTCTGTCCCCATTGACTTGCATTGGTTTCCGGTATCGGAATCGGCGATGTCCGATACTTTTGAGTATCGTCCGATCCAATCCGACCCGATATTTACCAATATCGGGAAAGTATCGCTCAACACTATTACTGGCTGTTTAGCAATAAAATGTGGGCAGGAATTCTACACGGCTCAAAAAAATAAAGGGAACACTGAAATAACACATCCTAGATCTGAATGAAATTAAATATTCTCATTGAATACTTTGCTCTGTACAAAGTGAAAAGTGCCGACAACAAAATCACACAAAAATCATCAATGGAAATCAAATTCATTAACCAGTGGAGGCCAGGATTTGGAGTCACCCACACAATTAAAGTGGAATGTAATGTCCTTAAAACAAGTCAAAATGATACTCATCCTTAAAACAACCAAAATGATGCTCAGTAGTGTGTGTGAACTCCACATGCCGTTTGACCCCCCTACAACACCTGGGCATGCCCTGATGAGGCGGGGATGGTCTCCTGAGGGATCTTCTCCCAGACCTGGGCTAAAGCATCCGCCAACTCCTGGACAGTCTGAGGTGCAATGTGACGTTGGTGGATGGAGTGAGACTTGATGTCCCAGATGTGCTCAATCGATTTAGGTTTGGGGAACCAAATCTGCAGGAACTGCTGACACACTCCAGCCACATGATATCTGGTATTGTCCTGCATTAGGAGAAACCAGAGCCAAACCGCACCAGCATATGGTCTTGCAAGGGTGTGAGGATCTCATCTCGGTACCGAATGCAGTCAGGCTACCTTTGGCGAGCACATGGGGTGTGCGGCCATCCAAGAAATGCCACCCCACATCATTACTGACCCACTGCCAAACCGTCATGCTGAAGGATATTACAGGCAGCGATGGCTTTTCCACGGCGTCTCCACACTCTGTCACGTCTGTCACAGTGCTCAGTGTGAACCTGCTTTCATCTGTGAAGAGCACAGGGTGCCAGTGGCAAATTGGCCATCCTGGTGTTTCTGTGGCAAATGCCAAGTGTCCTGCACGTGTTGGACTGTGAGCACAACAACCATCTGGACGTCGGCACTCAGGCCATCCTCAGGAGTCGGTTTCTAATCGTTGTGTGACACATGCACATTAGTGGTCTCAGGGTCATTTTGCAGGTCTCTGGCAGTGCTCCTCCTTTTCCTCCTTACACAAAGGTGAGGTAGATCCTGCTGCAGGGTTGTTGCCCTCCTATGGCCCCTTCCAAGAAACCTAGTTTACGGGCCTGTCTCCTGCTACACCCCTGCCTCTGGCACTACACTCACAGACACAGTAAACCTTCTTGCCACAGGTCACATTGATGTGCCATCCTGGATGAGCTGCACTACCTGAGCTACTTGTGTGGGTGTTAGAGTTTGTCTCATGCTACCACGAGTGTGAAAGCACAACCAACTTTCAAAAGTGACCAAAGCATCAGACAGAAAGCATTGATACTGAGATGTGGCTGTGTCCCCTCCTTATTCAGTGTCTGATAATTGCTAATAATTTTCATCTGTTGTCTATTCCATTTGGCACAATAGCATTGAAATTGATTGTCAATCAGTGTTGCTTCCTAAGTGACGTTTGATTTCACAGAAGTTTGATTTACTGGAGTTTTTAATTAGTGTTGAGCGATACCTGCTCGATATCTAAAAATATGGGATCGGAATGGTATCGCGATATCACTAATTATCGGAGATATCCGATTCCGATAACGGAAGTCCCATGTAAGTCTATGGGAACAAAATATCGCAACTAAAAAAACACTTTCTTTCCTTTAAACACAAAATATACACACTTAGAATACATATATATATATATATATATAATATATACATGTCATTGTGACAATATATATATATATACATATATTTATAGTTTATTCACTTCTACATAGTAAAAATAGCCTCTGATTCAATTGCCGGGTAAAGCCGGCATTTGTGAAAAGACAGAAGCACCCGAGGGTCCAGTCGCCACAGAATTTGCATCGCACCCAGCGGTGTGACAACTTACTCTCAGTAAGGAGGAAACACCCCATTGACTCCAACCACTGCATTCAACAGTACACTATGCCAGCTGAGTGTAGGCGGACCCAATGGGATGGTCTAGCTCAGGCTGGTTAGAACAGGGTGTAGCTATTTGGATGGAGGGGTTGAGGCAGCCTTATGCTGCATGTCTTTGTAGTAAGAATTGTTTCCTTTCCTGCTTACTACGTCGCATACTCCACTCTGCTACATCACTCTGCACCATTGCTCTATCTCACATCTATCTGCCCTGGAAGGATACCGTCTTACCTGTACAAGACTTATCACCTAACTGCACTACACCATCCCTGCCAGAGGACCTCACAGCAGCGCTGGTCACCTGACCAGTACTACAGTGGCGTCACGACAAACTACACAAACATTCTATCATCCCCTGGAAATATCCCCACATTCCAGTGAGCGACCAGGCACGACATAGCTATGCTACCCATCACATCCCCCATAGAAGTCGACGGGCTTGGTGCCGAGTACCCCCAAACCTGTGGCTCTGTGCGACTCAACTTTGGCGTCACGAAAAGGATTCAGAACTCGCTATAAGCGAGTCCTGTGTGCCTTAATGAACTGTTTTTTTGCTTGAGAATGCAAAAATTATCATAGACTGTATTTGCCATTTTTCCGTCATATCTGCGCAACAGGCACAGGTGAAGAATAAGGCGTGCTCTCGTGGGCGTACACTCACCCGTGGCGCGAAAACGATGTCCGCACACTCTAAATGTTACTGCAATGTAAGATCGTGCCCCACAGCTCTGGAGTTCCGCCTCCTCATCCTCCTCAGTGGCGGAAATGAACGCGAAGGTCCCGCCTCCCCTACAAAAGATGGCGCCTCTCCTGATGCTAATGACACATGTGACTTGGCAGAGATGGCGAACGGACATGACAAAGTGGGAAGGGATGGAGGAGTCCGAGCTCTCCCCCCACGGAAGCGACCCGATCGCCACGAGCCACCGTTTGGCACCCGGCCTGGAAACCCTCCTACCTGGAAGAAGCGGAGGATACCCTGAGAGACCTGGCCCGCACCGGGAGGAGGTCGCCAGGATGGAAGCGAGCTGGCGGGCCCTAAAACTACAATTGGACGGCGCCAATCCCTCTTACCCCCTGAAGTGTCTGTACCGAAGGTGAGCACCCGTTCCAGTAGAGGAGGCCGTGCGGCATCCCAGCCCTTGCAATCTGAACCGGTTGACAGTATCTCAGTGGAGGCACCCGTTCCAGTAGAGGAGGCCGTGCGGGCATCCCAGCCCTTGCAATCTGAACCGGTTGACAGTATCTCAGTGGAGGCACCCGTTTCCAGTACAGGGGCCGTGCGGCATTCCAGCCCTTGCAATCTGAACCGTTTGCCAGTATCACAGTGGAGGCACCCGTTCCTGCAGAAAACGCCGCACCAGCACCCCAGATCCCGCTGTCTGCCCCCGTCGCTGAGGCAAAGAAGCGACACCCGTCCTCATGGAGAGGCCGCGCAGGCACCCGAGCTCTACCTGCCTGTACCGGAGCCCCGACCGTCATCTGTTCCAGAGCCGGCTGCTTCCGCCACAGGTGAGCGCCGCCAGGACTGGCGGCGCCAGGAGAGCTGCCGCAAACCGACATCGTAAGCTGGGTTTGATGGTGGAGAAAATGGAGCTGCTGGTGGAGGAGAATTACAACCGGCGTCAGGAGGAAGAGTGGAGACGTCGGGAGCGGGAAGCAGAGCGACAAAAGGAGCAGCAAAAACCCAAAAGCTTCGGGAACGTCACCTAGAAAGGACCTGGCAGAGAAGGCACGTATGAGAAAGGATAAAATACGTGAGGGAGCCGCGGCGTAAGGGTGCAGTACAGAACTTTAAGTTAAAAGGTGTTGGGCTTCCATCCAGAGCCTGGACTTTATTTAGAAGTTTTTGTAACCGCGGGACGGGAGGCTCACCCTCCCAGAAGGACACCCCTGGAGGGACCTGTTGCCAGGAGACTTGGTGACACTGGGTTACAATGGATGGTACGCCCAAATGTTACCAGGTGCGACCCTACACCCCCAGTGTCAGAACTGACAGACCCTACGACCTTCAGCCTCCCCCAACCAGGCCTCGCACAAGTGCCCACCCCAACGCCGAAATCTCCCCACCTCCCCATGGTCTCCTCACAGCCCCAGCTATGGACAAGATAATGATAGCTGGCCCGTACCCGCGCCTGTTAGCCCCCTGGGTTTCGTTCATCCGGGACATAGGGGTCCAGACCTGGAGGGAGACGAAAGGTGTGGCCCACACAGACCCAATAGCGGGTCACGACGTCACTATACAGGCCACACGAGGCCACCAAAGAAGTCTAATAACCCGGACAGGGTCTCTGTATGTAAATAGTTAAATTTTTGATGTACCTGTACGGGTGAATGTTCATAAAAGAAGTTCATTGTTGCCTTATATACCCAGGTTGGTAATGGTTTGATGTACCCGACGGGTGAATGTTCAGAAGAACAAGTTTATGTTGCCTTAAATATACCCAGGTTGGGTAATGGTGTTTCAATGTAATGAAAATGTTGAACTTTGAAGCCATGAACTGTACTGGCTCCAAACTTTCTATAAATAGTTGGCACTTCGGTGCTCCATCTTGTTTTACAAAAAACTTAACGTACACTATTTTCAACTACCTCAGAAACTAAAAACCCGTTTGGTGTGGCCGAATGAGGTCTGCTCAAGGAAAGTCTTGCAGCCCACCCAAGACCACAGTTGGAGGTTTGAGCGGGTCCTCCACAAGCACAAGTAAAGGACACTGTGAAGTTCCCCGTGGGGTAGTCCTAAGAAGTCTCCACGAACTTCGGCACTAATGCTATTTGCACTTTTGTAATGTTATTATTAAAAAGTTTTCATGCAACGTTAACTTGAAGTGTTTCCTCTTTCTTACTACGTCGCATAGTCCACTCTGCTACATCACTTTGCACCATTGCTCTATCTCACATCTATCTGCCCTGGAAGGATAGCGTGTACCTGTAGAAGACTTTTCACCTACCTGCACTACACCATCCCTTCCAGAGGACCTGCACAGCAGCGCTGACACCCGACCAGTACTACAGGTGACGTCACGACAAACAACACGAACATTTATCATCCCCTGGAAATATCCCACATTCCAGTGATCGCCCAGCACGGAAAAAAAAACCGAGCTGTGCTACTCGTGACATACCCCATAGAAGTCGACGTGAACCGCCGAGTACCCCCAAAAACCCTGTCTCTGTGCGACTCAACTTCCCTCACGTGCTGGCACTTTACATTTACAATGCCTCTGGGTTTTTTTTTTTGGGGGGGGGGAACATTCAGACTTTTTGCTATGGGGCCCCATGATTTATATGTACGCCCCTGCTGCTGAAGGCATGGTATTTAAGGCTGTTAAGAGCCAACATACATGGACCTTGCCAGCAGCGTCGGACTGGAGTACCTTGGCCCACCAGAGAAAATATATTCTTGCGCCCAACACATACTTCCCAACCTTTGAATAAGGAAAGAGTACAAAGGCTGTGGCACGCTGTGCATGCTGCAGAAAATTTTAGGCCATGCACTTGCACCACAGACTGTCCAGAGTTGGTGGATGCTTTAGTCCAGGTGTGGGAGGAGATCCCTCACGAGACCATCCATCGCGCTCATCAGGAGCATGGCCAGAAGTTGTAGGGAGGTCATACAGCATACCTCCCAAATTTGGAAGACAGGAAAGAGTTAAAGGCTACGGCGCGTGTTGCGCGCCGCTGAAAATTTAGGCCACGCCCCGACAACACCCATTCACCAGCTAATCACACCCATATCCTCGCCCCAAGCGTAACCATTTAGCACTGCTGATCACACTGACTGTAATGAGGGCACGTGGCTGGTACTGATAAAAGAAAGAAAAGCAGCGAGAGAGAAAGAACAAACAGAGAAAGAAAGAGAGGAAAAAAAAAAAGAAGAAAGAAAGAACAGAGAAAAAAGAACAGAGAGCGAGAAGGAAAAACAGAGAGCGAGAAAGAAAGACTAAGAGAGAGCCATAGGCGTAGCTAGGTTTTGTTTAGTGGGGGCAAAACTTCTGAGTGGGGCCCATCATCAAGAACCTCAGCAAATGACCGCGCTGTTGGCCAAAATAATCTCTATATAAAAAGACCAATATTGTATTACCGCCAAATGGTCTGTGTTAAATAATACCATCCTACAGAACATATAATAATTACAGCACAGGTACAGATAATGACTTACCGCTGATGTTCTTTCTAATGGAATTGTTCACTTTTCATGTCTTTTCCATCTGGCCCACACCGACATGACACTTCTCCAGCCAGGACTCGACTGCACCCCCATTAAAAAAAAAAATAAAAAAAAAACCTCACCTCCCGGCTCCTGTGCTGCTCACTGTTCTCCCTCTCAGCGTCTGACAGCGGGCGCCGGCAGTGATGTTATTGCGCCCGCTGGTCATACGCTGAGAGGGGGATTATGGAGAGAAGGAGCGCTCGCTCCTTCTCTCTCCATGCGGTCAGCTTTATTCGGCTGGATGCCGATACAGCTGACCCTCCGATGACGGGTGGGGGCCCACTGCTGGCACCGGGCCCCCCCAACGCCTGTTCAGCCCCATAGCTTCTGGCGGCAGAGCAGGAGAGCGATTCTCCCTGCTCTGTCGCAGAATGTAACTGTATCGTAACTCCGGGTGGGCCCCCTCAGAGCGTGGGCCCCGGGGCACCGCCCCCTCTGCCCCGCGACCTATCCTTTCAAATCAGGGCCCACCACGCAGGAGCTGGGCCCACCGTAGGTTTTCTCCGTGTCCCGTGCCTCAGTCCGACCCGCTTGCCAGCCTGATAAACCAGCCACAGCAGTCTGCATATCTTGGCTGGTTAACAAAAATAGGGGATCCCCTCAAAAAAATTGCATGGGGTCCCCCCTATTTTTGTTAACCAGCCAGATGAAGCAACTGCTGAGGCCTGGTTTTTCAGGCTGGTAAGATCCAATATCCATGTACCTGCCAGCCTGATAATACCAGCCACAGCAAGTCTGCTTAGCTTGCTGGTTTAACAAAAATAGGGGATCCCCTCGAAAAAAAAACGGCGTAGGGTCCCCCTATTTTTGTTAACCAGCCAAGTAAAAATGCAGACTGCTGCGGCCTGGTATTAAAAGACTGTCAAGCCCAGGATTTTGGCCCTCAACAGCCTGATAATACCAGGCTACAGCAGCCCCACATTTGGCGCATCAAAAGATGTGCCAATTGTGCACTTTACCCGGTCTTCTTCCCACTGCCCTGTAGCGTGGCAAGTGGGTAATAAGGGTTAATGTCACCGTTGTTGCACGGTGACAATAACCCGGTTAATAATGGAGAGTGTCAATAAGACACCGATCCATTATTAATCCCAAAGTTTTTAAATGATAAAAAAAAAAGACACAGCAAGAAAAAAGTATTTTAATGAAATAAAAGAGACAACACAGTTTTCATTAATTTTTATTATACACTCATTCCTGCGACGCCATCGATCTCCTGTAAAAAAAGAAAAAATACAAACCAACATAACCACCGTCCGCCATCCAAGAACACAGTCCCACACATCCAGCTCTGCACATCGCAATTGACAGCATGCCTGTCACCGACGCAGCACAGCTGAACCCCCCCCCCGGGGACTCATCAACTGCCCTTTTTAAAACGCCGGATTACCCAGCAGTCACTGCGTTATGCAGAAACTGCAGTGACCGCCGGGGAAAGAGATTGCGGCCATCAACACCAGCCTGTGACCGCCTAATCTTCTGCCAGGTAAGTGCCGCTGACTCCTGAAGACCCGACCGACGACACGACATGACGGACAATTCCGATTCCTATCCGATAAGACGAAAATACGGACTAATATCGAATCCAAGAGCTAAATCGGCCGATCCCATACTTCGTACATCGCCAAAACTAGTTAAATCTGTTTTTAATTTCCCTTTATTTTTTTGAGCAGGGGTATTTTACAAGAGCTCTCACATTGCCGCCGATAACGAGCACCTATGTTCGGGATAACCGAGCTTACCGAGCACTTTGTTTTGTTTTTTCACTGATTCGGTGAAGCCCCCCTTCATACCACCTCACTATTAAACCCGCAGCAAAATTGCTGAAGGTTCCTTTTTAAGTAAAGGAATGAGGCAACTGAAACACACTTTTACAGGAGTTTTTGAAAAACAGAAAGCAAGATAAAGTAATATATTATTACAAAGTTTTTAGAACTTTGCAAGGGATA
>JARQOD010012424.1:0-19688 GCA_033576555.1 Oophaga sylvatica | reverse complement strand
TTGCCCACTTTTTCGTCCTTGTCTTGGGGCTGAAAAAAAAACCCCTGAAATTTTTCTGGGAAATTTTTTTTTTGGCGCTTGTTATGCTTTTGGGGTCGGGTTTGGCCAAAAAAACCTGTCTTGGGCGAAAGTCGGCGATTTTTGAATCGGGCCGACCTGTTTCGCTCAACTTTAGGGGAAACCATTAAAAAAAAATAAAACAAGGCAAAAAAACAATGCTTTATAATCTTTACCGCTGAACAAAAAGTGGAATAACACGCAATCAAAAAGACGGATTTAAAATAAACGGGGGAAACGCTGAAAAGGCAAATTGTCCTGCAAATTGAGCCACCATACAGTTAATAAACTTCTTGAATGTGGTTTTGAGAAATTGATGGTTTTTGCTTTTTTTAGAATGGTTGTAAATTTTGGGTTTTTCTGCCATATGGGACCCCCAAAGTGATTAAATGTGATATGGTGTTAGGTCTGCGGAAGACCTAAAAAATTTTAATAGAGGGTGCGTTGGGCACCCCGGGGGTCCACGTGCAGGCGAAGCCCTGCTAATAAGTTGGCGAAAGTAGGGAACTTGTTTTTCCCGCGGAGTCCAAAAAATAAACCCCAGTAGCGCTTTTGGGAAGTAAGTGCAAAACTCTGTTAATCCCAGAGCCGCTAAGGGTTTGCCCCCCAGCGTATATGGCGATAGGTGTAAAATCACTTAACTTCAGTGGCCCCCAAATTTAAAGCTAGGGCGCTGTTAGGGGTTTAAAGCGACCCCTGTTACGTCACAGAGCGCTGGGGAAAAAAATTTTCCCGTGTCCTGTCAGGTTTAGGTACCGGTTAATTGCTAAGCGAGCATAAAAAGTGGTCATGCGTAATGTCCTCGCGGGAGTAAACCGAATTTTGGCGTTCTGAACGCCGGGACCAAATAAGGCAATAAAACTCCTCACGGGTTTATGTCGGTAATCTAGGGCATCTAGGACCCCGGGCCCTGACCAGTTTGCAAACAAAATCCTCACCGTTTTAAGTGGGTTTATTTAGTGGTTTTTCTTTCAGAGGGATCGGAAAACCGGGAAATGGCCACGGGTTTCAAGAGGGATAGTGAAAGGTGTCAGTGATACCAAGGCGGGCGGAAGGGCTAGGCGGTAAACTCCCGGGTTCACTGTCAAGAAATTTAAAGGGGCCCAAAAAGCGAGGGTGCCACTTGGTGGATTTCCCCGTAGCCTGATGTTTCGGGCAGAAAGCCAAAATTTGGAAACCGGAGAAAATTTGGAGCGGGGGCCGATGGGCTTGGGGCCGAAGACCTAATCCCCTCTTTGGAGGCCTGAATGGCATCCTGAGTGCGGTCCCAAATGTCCCGTGCCTCCCACACCCCAGATGCCACCTGGAATCGGGGAAGAACCCCGGGCATGGCACTGTACCTTGGATGCTGACCGTTGTTAAGGAGGTGGGGTCTGTCCGGTGGGGGTAACCCCAAAGATTATTTAGAGAAAAATCAGCCCCGGTAGCAAGGGGGCCCAGCCCACCCTGCCTGGCAGAGACAAAAATGTCGCAAGTTTTGTGCCAAGGTCTGGTGGCCCTTTTTCAAACCAACCCTTGTCTCGGGATGGGTTTGAAGGGAGGATTCTACTCAATGCTGAGTAAACGACAAAAGCTCTTCCAAAACCCGAGAGGGCAAACTGGGGACCTGATCCTAAACCAATTTTGTTGGCAAAACCGTTTTGGGGGAAAATATCCCTTTAATTAAAATAATGCTGCCAAAGGCCCGTGCAGCGGAAGTGGTACGGCACCAAGTGCACATTTTGGGAAGTGGTCGGTTATCACCAGATGTGGTGCACCCCGAGACTTGGGTAAGCCAACCAAAAAATCCATCCGCCCCTCTCCCAGGGCCTGCTGCCACCGGGGGAAAGGAAAGAGTACCCAGCTGGCCGTTGTCGGGGGACTTATTCTTGGCGCAGGAGACGCATGCCGAACGTTTTCCTGACGTCCGGACCAATGTGGCCACCTTTTGTCCCACCAGCAACTCGTTACCTCTTTGCCCAAAATGTCCACCCACCCTGGACGAGTTGCCCAAAGGGGAAACCTCGGTCGCAAATTGATGGGCAAAAAAGTTTTGCCCGGGGGGCACAGATCAAGCGAAAAAACCCGGGGGCCCCAGTTCTTAGCTCTCTGTGGGGACAATCGCGGGCTCCTCCTCCACCATCCTCAGAGGACACAACGGAGGAGGGACAGAGCTAAACACGAATGTTCTTTTCCCCTGAGAGTATGGAGGGTGAATTTGGGAAAACGGGAGAAGAACAGGGACCATCTGGCCTGAGGGTTTTTGCGGGGGGGTCTTTAAATAGACCAAAAATTTTTTTGGGTCAGGAACATTGGAAGGGAAAGCGGCCCCCTCCGGAGATGTCTCCACTCAGAAAGGCAAATTCATGGCTAGCAACTCCCTTTTCCCCAATGGAATAATTCCTCTCCCAGGTTTTTTGAAGGTCTGGGAAGAAGAAGCAAGGATGTTTACGACCTTGAGCATCCTTTTGAAAAGGACTGCTCCAGCACCAAAGGACGAGGAAATTTCTCAATATAAAAGGCAATAACCTCGGGAGATGTAGGTTTGGAGCGCTAGCAAAATGGGGACTTGATTGAAGTAAAGGCCTTGGGCCTCCTTGACCACAATTTGGTTGGCCCTTTCTTGGTGAGGGCTACAAGGGAGAAACCAAAGTAAGAAGTGGGGAATTTAATTGGCGATAGTAATTTAAGAACCCCCAAAAAAGCGCTGCACCCCCTTTAAGAGAGTGGGGGTTCTTGCCAATCCATTACAAGCCTTGTAGTTTGGCAGGATCCTAGCCAATCCTGAGGGAGATTTAGCCGGGAATGGCAAAGATAGCTCAAACACCACTTCTCCAATTGCTTATAAGGAATTTGCCCGCAAGAGGTCGAAGACCCTGCAAACATCTCTCCGGGTGGGTGTAAATATCTGAGAGAAAAGTGAGAATTGTCAATCCGATGGGTACCACAGAGGTGGCAAGCATGCGGAAGATGTCATTTCGAAATTTGGAAGCGGCTGGAGCTTTACAGAGCCCGAAGGGCACCCCAAAGATATTCGTAATGTCCAATCTATGGTATTGAAGCCGTCTTCCAATTCGTCCCCCTCAGGGGGAGGGCGGTTTCAGGTTATAGGCACAATGAAGATCCGTTAGTAAATCCATTGCTCCCCGGAGCCTATCAAAGGCCAGATTTTAGGGGCAAAGGATTTTTTGTTTTAACGGTAATGGGTTAAGGCCCCCTTTAGTTATCAGGGGCGTAATTTCCATTCTTCTTCTGCACAAAGAAAAATCCTGCCCCTGTGGTGACATGACTTTTTTAAAAAACCCTTGGCCGTTTTTCCTGGATTTTTTGTGACATGGTGTCTCAGGAAGGGGAGAGAGGATTTTACTTTCCCGAGGGGGCTCCGTTCCAGGAAAGAGGTCTATAGGACCGTCTTAAGGGCGATGAGGCGGAGGTTTCCGCTGCTTTTTGGAAAATTCGTCTGGAAATGGCTTTTAAACCTTGGGGAAGGGAATCAAGTTTAAGGGGTATCTCCGTTGGGAAAACCTGAACATCCTCTTGGACTTTGTCTTTGCATTGATCACCCAAACAGTTTCTCCCAGGGGGACCAATCAATATGGGGGAGTGGTGGTGAACCCCCAGGGTAATCCCAAAAAACCTCATCTATCCCTCGGGGAAGAACAAAAGGGATATATTCCCCTATGTGAAGGGGATTTTGCAGAGGTAAAAGTGAACGTTGGTGGGTGTTTGGGAGGGCGGATTGCTGAAATTCCATCTCACCGTTTTTGGCCGGTGAGCGTCACCCGCGGTTTTTGGTTGGCGAGAGGAAAGGAGGAGGACATAAAACCCCCCTTTTCCCCCAGAGTCCACAAAACCCTTGGCGGGAAGGTGGTTGAACCTGGGAGAGATTTAACCTTTAAGGGGCATCTTCGGGCAAAATCCCTCGCGATAATGACCCTGCCCCTGGTAACGGATCATGCCCCGTTTCTTATTGTTGGGGGAAATCGGTTTGATATTGTCCTGGTGCGGAACACTTACGAAAAAGGTTTACTCGGGTGGGTGAGACTTGATCCCATTGAGTTTTTCTCCCGGTTTCTGGGGTGTCGACGCCCCCGAACGGAAATCCAAAGGTTTGGCAAGGTGGGGTAAGGGCCCGAATCCTCTGCCTACTGGGTCCGCTTAACCTCCGCTCGTAAAAAAGGGAGGTGGGATGCGGTAAATTTTAAAAATGAGTTTCTCCAGTGTGGCGGAATCTCCCTGGTACCCAAAGTGTATTTAATGGTCTGCCAGTCCTTCCAAAAACACTGGAATAAGAATTTATTGGCCACTCTAATTAAAAGGCCAAAGTCCGAAATTGGACTGAAAAATGGCTTGACCATGGAAGCCCTGTGACATGCAGAGTTGGAGTGCCGTTTGTGCGTTTACCTGAGGTCTAAAAAGCCTTTTTCAGGAGCCTCCAAAAAACGAGGCGAAATTCCGCCCAAACGTTGGGAAAGCTCCCAGCGGTGTTGCCACTCCAACGCTCTGCCCGAGAGAGGGACAGTAAAAAAAAACCCACTTGTGACCGTTTCCCTGGGGGAGTGAGCCAGAAGTGAGCTGATAGGCTCTGACTCACGAAATCCCCGAAATTGCTTGCGGGACCAGCAACTTGTCAGGAAGCGGGGAGGTGGGTTTAAAGTAGGGACAGGGTAGAGGGGACAAAATGGCTGCAGCCACGCTAGGGGATGAAAAGCGGGCGGTAATTCCAGCGGGGGTTGTGCGTCAAGGCCGCACTACCCTCCGTGCTGGATGTTACTGCCTTAGACGTGGTATCCGCCATTTTACTAGCCCATGGCGGTAATATTATGTTAGGGTTGCGGAAGCACCTAAAAGATTTAATGGGAGGTGCGTTTGCAGCCCGGGGTCCACGGGGCAGGCGAAGCCGTAATAAGATGGCGAAAGTAGCGAACTCGGGTTTTCCGCAGATTCGCAAAAATAAACGCCGTAGCGCGTTGGGGCAGTAGTGCGAACTCTGTTAATCAAGAGCCGCTAACGGGATGCCACGCGCTAATGGCATAGGGCGAATCACTTAACTTCAGGGAGCCGCAAAGTAAAAGCTAGGGCGCTGGTCTAGCGTCTAAGGAACCCTGTTACGTCAAAGCCCCTGAGAAAAAGTCCTTTTCCTGTCGGGCCAGGTCAGGTATTCTAAGCGAGAATAATACGTGGTCGGCTATTGTCCTTGCGGGAGTCACCGCATCTTTGGCGTCTGAACGCCCAAAACCCTGAAATTCGGCAATCAAACTCCTCCGGTTATGCGGTAATTGGGCATCTAGGACACCGACCCTGACCAGTTTGCACACCAAACTCTCCCGATTTAAGTCGGTATTCTAGTGGCTTATTTCAGCCGGGTCCCTAACCACACACACGCATGACCACACTGGCGCATAGCATACAATGGTTGATATTAGCGCATGGCGGCCCAGCCATGCTACCCTTTTATAGTAACAGCAACAAGGGACCTTCCAGGAACAAGGACCAATGAGAAACTGTTCCAGAAGACTAGTAGTAACAGGACCTTCCTGGCGGGCCAATAGGAGCTGCTGCAGTACCTGAGCATGTGACCCCTGATCTCCAATGAGAGATCTCACTCTGGGCATGCTCAGAAGGGAAAATGCAGTACTTTGTCCCAAAGACGTCTGCTCCAGCATTGGCTATAATAGCAGTTCCAGGAAAGGCAGCAACAAGTCACTGCCCAGTAGTGGAGTGGGCAGACGCCTGGACCGACGCCTCTGCTGAGCAGGCTCCACTGCGGCCGGAGATAAATGGGAGGACCGCAGCGGGAGGGTTCGAGACTCCCCTTGTGCAGCAGTGGGAAATCAAAACCCTAATATATGGTCCCTAAAAAATGGTTTTGTAAATTTTGTTGTAAAATTGAGAAATCGCTGGTCAATAGTGATGAGCGAGTAGCATCGTTGCTTGGGTCTCCCCAAGCATGCTCGAGTGATCTCAGAGTATTTTGGCATGCTGGGAGATTTAATTTTCGTTGTCTCAGCTGCATGATTTGTGACTGCTAGACAGGCTGATTACATGTGTGGAATGCCAGGTTTGTTAGGGAATTCACACATATATTTCAGCTTGTCTAGCAGCCGCAAATCATACAGCTGAGACAACAAAAACTAAATCTCCGAGCATGTCAAGATACTCTGAGATCACTCGAGCATGCTCAGGGAGAACCGAGCAACGCAAACAATGCAAACTATCTCATCACTACTGGTCAACTTTTAAACCTTATAACTTCTTAACAAAAAAATTTGTTTACAAAATTGTGCTGATGTAAAGTAGACATGTGGGAAATGTTATTTTAGTAACTATTTTGTGTGACATATTTCTGTTTTAAGGGCATAAAAATTAAAAGTTTGAAAATTGCAAAATTTTCAAAATTTTTGCCATATTTCCTTTTTTGCTTCATAAATAAACGCAAGTTATATCGAAGAAATTTTACCACTAACATGAATTACAATGTGTCACTAGAAAAACAATTGCAGAATCGGCAAGATACGTTGAAGTGTTCCAGAGTTATAACCTCATAAAGGGACAGTGGTCAGAATTGTAAAAATTGGCCCAGTCATTAACGTGCAAACAACCCTCGGTGGTAAAAGGGTTAATAATAAATATCTTCACTTTAAAAACTGCCTTTTGTGTATACTTGTGCTGTTTTTGGTGATCTGAAACATTTAAGTGTGACAAACATGCAAAAGAATAGGGAATCAGGAAGGGGGCAAACACTTTTTCACCCAACTATTACCACCAAAATGTAAAAAGTATGTAATGCTACTAATACTTTTAATGCTTTTTAGTTAGCGTTGTATACCACCAAAATGTAACATAAAGCATGTAATACTCTATAGTGAGTATATTGAATTCAGAAATATTTTTTAATGCTTTTTTGGATTGTTATATATTACTAAAATGTAACAGAAAGCACATTGTACTCTATGGATGGCTAATTGAATCCAGAATATTTATCAATGCTTTTTGGAGCTTTATATACCACCGAAATGTAACAGAAAGCACATAATACTCTATGGATCACTAATTGAATCGAGCAAGAATTTTCAATGCTTTTTTGGAGTGTTGTATACCACCAAAATATAACAGAAAACACCTAATACTCTATGAATGATTAATTGAATCCAGAAATATTTTTCAATGCTTTTTCGGAGTATTATATACCACTGAAATGTAAGAGAAAGAACAAAGTACTCTATGGATGACTAATTGAATCCAGAAAATGTTTTCAACTTTTTGGACTGTTGTATAACACCAAAATGTACCACAAAAACAATAATAATAATAATCTTTATTTATATTGCACCAACATATTCCGCAGCGCTTTACAGTTTAACAGTTTCAAAACACAAGTCATAAGTAACAACGTTAACAATACAATAATTAAAGCAAAATAAGCCGCCCCTGCTCGTGAGAGCTTACAATCTACAATGAGGTGGGGGAGATACAACGTACAGGTGTGTATATGCAATGGTGCATTTACAATGATGGTGCAGCCATCTTGAGGGAGTGAGGGATGGATGGAGACAGTGAATGGGCTACACACGCACACTTACACATAGAATGACTTTGATTAGTGAATGTGATAGGCCGCTTGAACAAAATGTGTTTTGAGAGAGCGCTGAAACCATGCAAATTGTGGATAGTCTAATTTCTTGGGGCAGAGCATTCCAGAGGATTGGCACAGCGTGGGAGGAAGTCTTGGAGTCTGGAGTGGGAGGTACGGATTAGTGCAGAGGTTAGTTGAAAGTCGTTTGCAGAGCGCAGCAGTCGGTTAGGCCGATAGATAGAAATGAGGGAGGAGATGTAGGGGGGTGCTGCACTGTGGAGAGCTTTGTGGGTGAGAACAAGTACTTTGAATTGGATCCTATAATGAATGGGCAGCCAGTGTAAAGGACTGGCGAAGAGCGGATGCGTCCGATTACCGATTAGCCAGATGGATGACCTGACTGCTGCATTAAGTATGGATTGGAGAGGGGGATAGTCGAGTAATGGGGAGGCCAAGTAATAGAGCATTGCAGTAGTCCAGGCGGGAGTGGATCAATGCTACAGTGAGGGTTTTTGTTGTTTCCATTGTGAGAAAAGGGCGGATTCTAGAGATGTTCTTTAGGTGTAGGCGGCAAGAGCGGGCAAGAGATTGTATATGGGAGGTGAAGGAGAGATTGGTGTCAAGCATAACACCCAGACAGCGAGCCTGTTGCCGGGGTGTTATTATGGTGCCGCCCACAGAGAGGGAAATACTCTATGGGTGAGATATTGAATCCAGAAAAAAATTTCAGTACTCTTTTGAAGTGTTATATACTACTGAAATGTTACAGAAAGCACCTCTTACTCTATGGATGAGTAATTGAATCCAGAAATATTTATCAACTCTTTTTTTGAGTGTTAAATAACATCAAAATGCACAGCAAAGCACGCAATACTCGATGGGTGAGTAATTGAATACATAAAAAATTTTAAACGCTTTTTTGGAAAGTTATATAAGACTGAAATGTACCACAAAACATATAATACTCTATGGATGACAATATAGTCAATTTTTTCACCCCCTAAAAAAATAATGTGGTCAACTACCACAGTTATATATTTTGCAATGGACTACAAAGCACTAAGCCTTGCCTAGAGACTGTGTTCAGCCACTCTTCATGCTCCATGCTTAGAAGGACTGTTAGTATGATGGTTCACCATCAGCACCAGTATCAACACTAGAGGACTTTGATTTATTAAAGTTTACACACCCAGGCCTGGACTAGCACTCTCTCCCTCCAACAAGAACTGTCCTTGAGCTGTGGAATTGTGCTTTTTGACTGTGTTAAAATGTGCCAAACATGCGCTGTGGGATTTGAGTGTCAAATTGCTCAATGTATTGTTTACAGGTTCCAAGCAGGAGCTTATAGACAATCGTATATGGGTGACCCCAAGGCCATCTTTCAACCCAGGGTCACCATGGAGATGCAATAATCGCATTGTGCAGATCAAAGTACAGATTGAGCTCCCTCCCTCGCTATAAACATCTGCATCATAGGGGTTAAATGCCCTTGATCGGCGTTAGCACTGATAGTGGACGTTACTACAGGGTGTCCTCTGTAATGTATCCCTGACATCCGCTGATGATTGCATCGGCTGTGTGAGTGTACGGCAGTTTCTGGGAACGCACCTACCACTGTTCTGTATGTTTGGCGGATGTCTTGAAGGGGTTAAAGAAACAGTCCAATGAAATGTTTTGTGCCCTAAACCAGTGTAAATGTCTGTCACGTAGTGTAATTACATTAATATGCTTACCTATGTTTACAATGTAAGCCTAGTCCATGGTGCTTCAATCTGACATTGGATCCTTTCAAACTACTATTATGTTTGTCCTTATTTTTTTATTTATTTTACTCACTAATATAGCGACAACATATTCCACAGCATTTTACAGACATCATCAGCACTGTTCCCATTGGGGCTCACAATCTAAATTATCCCCTATCAGTATGTCTTTGGAGTGTGGGAGGAAACCGGAGAACCCAGAGGAAGCCCACGCAAACAGGGGAGAACATACTAACTCTTTGCTGATATTGTCCTTGGTTTCATTTGAACTCAGGACCTCAGCGCTTCAAGACTACAGTGCTAACCACTAAGTCCACCATAGTTATATTGTTTTAAAAGTGGATGTTCCAAAAGTTACTTGTTAATATTGTAGACATGACCCAGCAGTCTTAAGTTCAATGTTAAAGGGAATCTGTGAATAGGTTCAATCCTAAGCCACCTACATGGGCATGCAAGTCATAAAAAGTTGAATAAAATAATAGCTTGATATCTGAAATCTGATGTCTTTTTCCCAAGCTATCCACACTTTTCTCTTATGCAAATGAGTCGATAACTGTTTGGCTAGAAGGTGTGGTCATGGTTAGTCTGGGCCAAATGGAAAAGAAAAGGGTAATTAAATGACTGAGATCAGTGAGAACATCACTGATGAGTCATTGGTATCTGTCATTACATGGTCACTCTGTGGTGGTAATATCACTCTTAGTTATGTAGTTTTAGTTAATGATCAGCATGGTGGTATTATCACTACCTTATGTGCTGATAATATGTGGATATAGTCTGGAGGTATTATGTGTCTCTTACGTATATTGCAGTATAGATGGTAAGATTTGTCTTGATACAGTGTTTTTTTGTAATGATCAGTCTGGTTGCATTCTGTCACCATGTGGTGATATAATGTGGCCATAGTGTGCTGGTATAATTTAACCTTACATATAAAATGCCAAGGCTAAGTTTCAGTCACATTACATTGCATTCAAGGGTGGCAAACTATCTATTGAATTGTTTGAAAAACAGCAGTGACTGTTTTCCTGATAGGTGAGGTTCCAAGAGATGTGACATTCAGATATTGCCCTCTTTGACCGGTTACAATCCGGCTTTCGACCGCATCACTGAACTGAAACTGCCCTAACTAAAGTCACTAACGACCTGCTAACCGCCAAGAGCAAGCGACACTACTCTGTCCTCCTTCTCCTGGACCTGTCTTCTGCCTTCGACACTGTGGACCATTCCCTCCTGCTACAGATTCTCTCATCTCTTGGCATCACAGACCTGGCCCTATCCTAGATCTCATCATACCTAACAGACCGAACATTTAGTGTCTCCCTCTCACACACCACCTCCTCACCTCGCCCCCTGTCTGTCGGTGTTCCTCAAGGCTCAGTCCTAGGACCCCTACTCTTCTCCATCTACACCTTCGGCCTGGGACAGCTCATAGAACCCCACGGCTTGCAGTATCACCTCTACGCCGATGACACGCAGATCTACCTATCTGGACCTGACCTCACCTCCCTACTGACCAAAATCCCACAGTGTCTGTCTGCTATCTCAGCCTTCTTTTCTGCTCGCTTTCTCAAACTGAACATGGACAAAACAGAATTCATCATCTTTCCCCCACCTCACTCTACCCCTTCACCAGACCTATCCATCAATGTCAATGGCTGCTCGCTTTCCCCAGTCCCACATGCTCGGTGCCTTGGGGTGATCATCGACTCTGCCCTCTTTTCAAACCACATATCCAAGCCCTCGCCACCTCCTGCCGCCTCAAACTCAAAAATATTTCCCGGATCCGCTCATTCCTCAACCATGAAACCACAAAAACACTAGTGCATGCCCTTATCATCTCCCGCCTCGACTACTGCAACCTCCTACTGCCTGGCCTCCCCTCTAGCACTCTGGCACCACTCCAGTCCATCCTACACTCTGCTGCACGACTAATCCACCTGTCTCCCCGCTATTCCCCAGCCTCTCCCCCTATGCCAGGCACTTCACTGGCTCCCTATTGCCCAGAGGCTCCAGTTCAAAACCTTAACCATGACATACAAAGCCATCCACAACCTTTCTCCCCCATACATCTGTGACATGGTCTCCCGCTACCTACCTACACGCAACCTTCGATCCTCTCAAGATCTCCTTCTCGACTCCCCCCTCATCTCTTCTTCCCACAACCGCATACAAGACTTCTCCCGGGCTTCCCCATACTCTGGAACTCCCTGCCGCAAAACATCAGACTTTCACCAACAACGGAGACCTTCAAGAAAAGCCTGAAGACCCACCTGTTCCGACAAGCCTACAACCTGCAATGATCCTCAGTGTACTGAACCATCGTACGACCAGCTCTACCCTTTCCTAGTGTATTCTCACCCATCCCTGCAGTCTGTGAGCCCTCGCGGGCAGGGTCCTCTCTCCTTCTGTACTTGTGTGTCCCTTGTCCAGCACATGTTTTTTGTAATTGTCTATATTTTCCCCTTTTCATATGTAAAGCGCCATGGAATAAATGGCGCTATATAAATGTATAATAATAATAATAATATAATTTAGGGCATATCCTGTGAATTTTCCATTAATGTTAAAATGGCAATCCCACTTTAAATGCTACAATGTTAAGAATTTAACCAAGTCTTCAATCTGTCTTCAATCTGTCCTCAAGATTAATGTGTAGACCACAACAGAAATAAAAAACAGAATACTATTAATGTGGGGCATAAAAAGATTTCAAAAATGTTGTTGTTCTTGTTGTTGTTGGTGGGGTGATTATATACAAGTGATGTCAAAAGCTGAAACTAGCTGTATTTTCCGCCTGATTACTTTAACACCAGCTAGATTAAGCAGCAAAATTGAACTGTTTGCATTTATGAATTGATAAACCCCACACAAACACAGACAAACAAATAAAATTACCCTAGGCACTCCGCCTAATGCAAAATGGGTAAAGCAATACCTCAAAAAACCTGTTGTACATTAATGTGTATTGATGCAAAAAGCGATGTATTGCCACTTGCACAGGTAACAATCTGTAACCAACCTGCGACCTATTTATTCACAGGAAACAATCTGTATCCACACTGTGATCAATCAAAAGTGGCAATGAACACCATTAACTATTGAAAACATGAGACTAAATGTGGAACCCATATAGTTTCATATTAGATATATGCCCACATGCAAAACGAAAGTGACAATGTGCATCACTGACTATTGTAAACATGAGACTGGATAAAGAGCCCATATAGTTTCATACAAATGTACAGACAGAGGTATTTATCTGGCAGCATATAGGCAACACTGAGCCCAGTGTGCACTAAATATTACTGATGACCATAGCTGGAGTATAACTGTTTCACACGTTTCAAAAAAAACTCCACAATTGGAACATCAGTTTAAGCAACATCAAACAGATAGCATATCACAATCTCACCGCCTTAAAGGTCTGATCCTCCAAGACCGGAGTTAGCCTATACATAGAGGGGGAGAGGAACCCAGGATCCGTTGTTGCCGCTATGAATTAATGCGTCTCCCGACGCGTTTCATCCTTTAGAATCTTCAGGGGAGCTAGATGGCATCAAATCATGCTGCTGCTTGCGAGTTCGCCAGTGTTCCCGGCGAAGTTTAAAAGAAAATGGAGTGTATGCGTCACCTACTCCTGGACTCAGCGTGTGACGCGTTTTCGGTCTGTGGAACGCACTTCCGGTACATGGAGCGCAAAGGACGTGTTGCATAGAGAAAGCGTCACATAGTGACGTGCAGCCTGCCCACAAAATAACGCCCACCATTGCGAGACAGATAATCTATTGATCCACAAATGCCGGACATATGAATGAACGTACTGAGCAATGAAAGACATAAAGTCCAGAAACCGCTCAAAACACAAGTACCAATATATAAACGGTGACGTTTTCACCAGACACGTGACTGGATTCCTAGTGGCATGATTCAGTTGAGCCTCAAAACAATGGCATCAACATTTACTCAGTGGGGACAAATGGAGTGCATGTCTAAGTGTACCTTATAATAAGTCCTGACATAACGAACTACTAATGTAAAGGCACACATCATGTCCATCCGCAATACAAAATAAACACTTTGCACATTATGCACCCTAGAAAGCGTACTAGTACTATCAGAGATTGTATGCTGTGGGGAATAGACAGAAAGAGTATGGTTAAACTTGCACAGCCTATAAATAGTGGTGCCAATCATGTTAATGTGTTCCATCAGGGAGACTCTAGGTTTATGAAATTCTGGGGTATTGAGAAGGTTCTACCCTTGCAAAGGGGAGGTGACTGGGACAAGATGATTTTGCAGAGGGAATGTAGATGGATCTTTGCCTTAAAGACCACATCCCCTCTTGGTCTGAATGAACAGTTGTCCTTTAGTTGTTTTTTGTGAGCACTCTTGAATTAGTCTGATCAAGCCAGGTGTTTACCCTGAGCCGGCTCATGTGATAGGGTTGTTCTCTCTGGATCTCAGTGGCCTGCGCCTTACACTCCCTGTATAGGGGGTGGGTTTCACCAGGTGGCTCGCCCTGCTTTGCATTGATCACAGCCCCGTCGGCCCCCTCTGCGGTTTATCAATTATTGCTTATGGTTTTGAGAAGTCTCTTGTCATTTCACCATCAACAAATTTGATCCCTTGTTCCCGTCCCTCTTCAATGCAATGGGAACATTACCCACCACTATTTATAGGCGGTGCAAGTTAACCATATTCTTTCTGTCTATTCCCCACAGCATACAATCTCTGATAGTACTAGTACGCTTTCTAGGGTGCATAATGTGCAAAGTGCTTATTTTGTATTGCGGATGGACATGATGTGTGCCTTTACATTAGTAGTTCGTTATGTCAGGACTTATTATAAGGTACACTTAGACATGCACTCCATTTGTCCCTACTGAGTAAATGTTGATGCCATTGTTTTGAGGCTCAACTGAATCATGCCACTAGGAATCCGGTCACGTGTCTGGTGAAAACGTCACCGGTTTATATATTGGTACTTGTGTTTTGAGCGGTTTCTGGACTTTATGTCTTTCACTGCTCAGTACGTTCATTCATATGTCCGACATTTGTGGATCAATAGATTATCTGTCTCGCAATGGTGGGCGTTATTTTGTGGGCAGGCTGCACGTCACTATGTGACGCTTTCTCTATGCAGCACGCCCTTTGCGCTCCATGTACCGGAAGTGCGTTCCACAGAGCGGAAGACGCGTCACACGCTGACTCCAGGGAGGAGGTGACGCATACACTCCATTTTCTTTTAAACCTCGCCGGGAACACTGGCGAACTCGCAAGCAGCAGCATGATTTGATGCCATCTAGCTCCCCTGAAGATTCTAAAGGATGAAATGCGTCGGGAGACGCATTAATTCATAGCGGCAACAACGGATCCTGGGTTCCTCTCCCCCTCTATGTATAGGCTAACTCCGGTCTTGGAGGATCAGACCTTTAAGGCGGTGAGATTGTGATATGCTATCTGTTTGATGTTGCTTTAACTGATGTTCCAATTGTGGAGTTTTTTGAAACGTGTGAAACAGTTATACTCCAGCTATGGTCATCAGTAATATTTAGTGCACACTGGGCTCAGTGTTGCCTATATGCTGCCAGATAAATACCTCTGTCTGTACATTTGTATGAAACTATATGGGCTCTTTATCCAGTCTCATGTTTACAATAGTCAGTGATGCACATTGTCACTTTCATTTTGCATGTGGGCATATATCTAATATGAAACTATATGGGTTCCACATTTAGTCTCATGTTTTCAATAGTTAATGGTGTTCATTGCCACTTTTGATTGATCACAGTGTGGATACAGATTGTTTCCTGTGAATAAATAGGTTGCAGGTTGGTTACAGATTGTTACCTGTGCAAGTGGCAATACATCGCTTTTTGTATCAATACACATTAATGTACAACAGGTTTTTTGAGTTATTGCTTTACCCATTTTGCATTAAGCTGAGTGCCTAGGGTAATTTTATTTGTTTGTCTGTGTTTGTGTGGGGTTTATGGGTTCACTTTACACTGTGGTACTATATGTTATGTGGTTTTAGCATTTACCATTAAAAGTTAAATTTTATCCAATTGCTCATCACTTTCAATTTTTGGATAATACATTCCAGCTATTTTTGATTTATGAATTGATATTTCCTCCTTATTGGTGTGCTACAGGTCGCAGAATGACAGGAATAGCACTTAACACAGATCTAGGTAAATCATGTCTGTCTAGGCAACCATATTCCCTGAAGAATGAGGATGTTTTTTCCGAAACGCGTTGATTATACTTTGACCAGCAGCACACTCTATAGTTTGTGATGTCAGAACTAGTGAGCAGCATTCCAAACAGTACAGAGTTTTCTGAATGCCACCAACCATAGCATGGCACACAATACCGTTATATGTTCCAAGCAGAGGCGTATCTAGACTTTCTGGCACCCGGGGCAAGAATTTGTTTCGGCGCCCCCACCCCCCCCCCCGCACAGATGTGATTTGCACACTTAGTCATGTACCGACGAGCTGCTCTCCCAAATGCTCTCAATGTTCAGTGAAAAACTGAGAGAAGCAGGAAGAGAAGCTCGTTATCACAGGACCATAAGTACGAAAATCGCATATGAGTGAAGTCTCCATGTGATGACTGCTGGAACCTGCAGAGCTGAATCCTGACATTGCAGCTTCTGAATTCTCACAACGAATGCTCTGCACACTTTTAGGATTCTCCTTTACCGGTGGCAAGAGTACACGGTCATGTCAGCACAAGCATGTGATTTATATACTTCTGGCCACATTCCGACTAGACGTGCCCGGCCTCGCTCTGTTCATTTTCATTGAGTGAGGCTACACATGTCTAGTCAGCATGTGACCGCATGTATGTAAATCACCGGCACGAGAGAATCCTGACAGCGTGCAGTGCGCACTGTGAGAATTCTGAAATTGACTAATTCTCATGTTTTTATTTATGTTAGGAGCATTAAAGGGGCTGTCCAGGTTTGTGCTGAGTCTGCAGTCATTCTATGTGACACAGACCTGGAGAACCCCTTTAATGCTCCTAAAAATAAAGACATGAGAATTAGTCAATTTCACAAATAATATTTACATCCAGGTACCTTATAGATGACGCTGTCTCTGGAGTCGTTCTCCTTTTCTTCATCTTGTCAAGACCCCATGATGAGTTTTCTCATCACACAGCCATCTCTGCAGACTTCCATCTTCTCCGCTCTTCTGCACCAACTCTCCACACGATGCCCTTAAAGACAGAAGAGTCATTATAATGCCCCTAAATAAAATATCTGCAATATACTGTCACCTCACACTATTCCCCCCCTCCTCACACTGTCTCCTCTCACATCCCCCCTGTTCAGCATACTGTCTCCTTATATATTTACCCCCTCACTCTCTATACTGTCTGCTCATACATACCCCTGACTCCCCATACTGTGTCCACATACATTCACCCGTTCACTCCCCACACTGTCTGCAACCATCCCCCATACTGTTTCCTCATACATACATACTCTTCAGTACCCTCAAATCCCCCCCACACATATTAAATATCCCCATCCCCACTCCAAATCCCCGGCCCCCACACATAAAATAGCCCCCTATCCCACTCCAAATCCCCGGCCCCCACACATAAAATAGCCCCCCATCCCTACTCCAAATCCCTGGCCCCCACACATAAAATAGCCCCCCCATCCCCACTCCAAATCCCCACACATAAAATAGCCCCCCATCCCCACTCCAAATCCCCTCACACATAAAATAGCCCTCATCCCCACTCCAAATCCCCCCACACATAAAATAGCCCCTCATCCCCACTCCAAATCCCCCCACACATAAAATAGCCCCATCCCCCACACATAAAATAGCCCCCCATCCCCACTCCAAATCCCCCCACACATAAAACAGCCCCCCATCCCCACTTCAAATCCCCCCACAAATAAAATAGCCCCCATCCCCACTCCAAATCCCCCCACACATAAATAGCCCCCCATCCCCAAATCCCCCCACACATAACGTAACCCCCCATCCCCACTTTAAATTCACCCCCCCATACACACACATTATGCCCCCCCATCTTCGGTGGTATCTTCAGCTCCATATTGGAGCACACTTACCAGCATCGTTCCCCCACTTTGCCGCCGCCGGCGAGTGACGTCAGCATCGTGATCACATGACCTGATCACGCTGCTGGCGTCGCTCTGACCCGCAGTCAGAGCTTCAATTGTACTGGCGTCTGTATAGACGCCAGTGCAATTGATTCCTGGCTGGGAACCGGCACGCAGCAGCTTCTCTGCGCCGGCTGTCAGCTTGACAGCCGGCACAGGGAACCGCCGACTCTCAGGCCGGGGGCGGCAGAACACAGCCACGGGGGAGACACTGCGGACCGCCGCATTAGGCGGCCCGACTGCGCCCCCTGCCGGCTGCGCCCGGGGCACCTGCCCCGGCTGCCCCCCCCTAGATACGCCCCTGGTTCCAAGTGGGACTTTGCAACATCAAACCGCAAAATTTCAAATTAAGCAGTAAACAAAGAATTTCATCAAGCTTTTAATAAAAGGGACGCTATTATAAGGAGGACTCGTTTTAGTTTTCTTTGCATCACAGATCATCTTGAATGGTAAGAATAATGCCATTTTTATTCTACATCCAATTATGTATAAACGCACTAATACCAGTTTATGGTTATGAAAACTAATAGCAGTTCCTACACCAGAGAACTTGCCACAATCATGTATTACATGATCCTATAAATTACCATACTTGGTAACTCAGTCATATAAATGGCTCCCATGTACAGTCATGGCCAAAAGTTTTGAGAATGACACAAATATTGATTTTTACAAAGTCTATTGCTTCACTTTTTCTAATGGCAATTTGCATATACTCCAGAATGTTATAAAGAGTGATCAGCTTAACAGCAATTACTTGCAAAGTCAATATTTGGCTAGAAAATGAACTTTATCCCCCAAAACACATTTCAACATCATTGCAGCACTGCTTAAAAGGACCCGCTAATCTCTTTTCAGTGATTTCTCCATTAACACAGGTGTGGGTGTTGATGAGGACATGGCTGGAGATCAATCTGTCATGATTAAGTAAGAATGACACCACTGGACACTTTAAAAGGAGGCTGGTGCTTGGCATCATTGTTTCTCTTCTGTTAACCATGGATATCTCTAAAGAAACACGTGCAGTCATCATTGCAATGCACAAAAATGGCCTAACAGGGAAGAGTATCGCAGCTAGAAAGATTGCACCTCAGTCAACAATCTATCGCATCATCAAGAACTTCAAGGAGAGAGGTTCCATTGTTGCCAAAAAGGCTCCAGGGCGCCCAAGAAAGACCAGCGAGCGCCAGGACCGTCTCTTAAAAGTGTTTCAGCTGCGGGATTGGGCTCCAGCAGTGCAGAGCTTGCTCAGGAATGGCAGCAGGCAGGTGTGAGTGCATCTGCACGCACTGTGAGGCAGAGACTCTTGGAGCAAGGCCTGGTCTCAAGGAGGGCAGCAAAGAAGCCACTTCTCTCCAGAAAAAACATCATGGACAGACAGATATTCTGGAAAAGGTACAGGCAGTGGACTGCTGAGGACTGGGGTAAAGTTATTTTCTCTGATGAATCCCCTTTTCGATTGTTTGGGACATCAGGAAAACGCCTCTTTCAGAGAAGACAAGGTGAGCGCTACCACCAGTCTTGTCTCATGCCAACTGTTAAGCATCCTGAAACCATTCATGTGTGGGGTTGCTTCTCAGCCAAGGGAATCGGCTCTCTCACAGTCTTGCCTAAAAACACAGCCATGAATAAAGAATGGTACCAGAATGTTCTCCAAGAGCAACTTCTCCCAACCCTCCAAGAGCAGTTTGGCGATCAACAATGCCTTTTCCAGCATGATGGAGCACCTTGCCATAAAGCAAAGGTGATAACTAAATGGCTCAGGGAACAAAACATAGAGATTTTGGGTCCATGGCCTGGAAACTCCCCAGATCTTAATTCATTGAGAACTTGTGGTCAATCGTCAAGAGACGGGTGGACAAACAAAAACCTAAAAATTCTGACAAAATGAAAGAATTGATTGTGCAAGAATGGATGCTATCAGTCAGGATTTGGTCCAGAAGTTGATTAAGAGCATGCCAGGGAGAATTGCAGAGGTCCTGAAGAAGAAGGGTCAACACTGCAAATATTGACTTGCTGCATTAACTCATTCTAGCTGTCAATATAAGCTTTTGTTACTCATATGTTTGCAATTATTATATTTCTGTCTGTGATAAAAACATCTGTCAAACACACATAAAACCAGAGGCAGCAGATCATGTGAAAATATAATATTTTTGTC
>JARQOD010012423.1:0-19689 GCA_033576555.1 Oophaga sylvatica | reverse complement strand
AGATAAGGAGTGAAAGTTTTGTATTAGTCTAGCCTGATGAAGAGACCTGAGTAGTCTCGAAAGCTTGCAATTTGTTACCATCTTTTCAGTTAGCCATTAAAAGGTATCAACCACTGAGGACTCTCAAGTCTAAATATTTTTCTATCTACTGGCTAACACGGTACGAAGATACACATCTTTCCTATATCAAAATGGAGGATGCCAGAATGTACCGCATCTTTATGGAACTAAAACCACTTCTGAAGAAACGCGCACAAATGGACAGCGACATTTTTTTCTTATCTAAATGCAAAAAGGAGAATCTAATTCCCAAAGAACTCTGGATTACAAACCCAATTCTTCACACCTACAATACCCATTATGCACAAAACCTTTGTCACAGGACTTCTGAAAGACTAAAGGTACTGCCACACTAAACAATCCCGCTAGCGATCACGATAACGACGCATACTAATGCGATCGCTAGCGGGATTGTTTCTATATCGCTAGTAGCAGCCTAATTTAGTGATGTCGTTAAGGACGCTATCGCGGTTAGCGATCTCCTTAACGACTTTTGCGGTACAAAAGTACCGCTAAATCGCTAACAAAAGGTGCTACACTCAGCGATATATACTTACCAGCGGGGCGCGACGATAAAAATAGGGTCTGGAACGATGAGAACGACGAGCGAGATCACAGCAGGATCTCAGCAGGGGCCACGTCGCTGGTAGATGCCGCACACAACAACATCGCTAACGGGATCGCTAAATAGTGACGTTTTTTAGCGATCCCGTTAGCGATGTTGTTTAGTGTGGCAGTACCTTAAGGAACCATCTTTTGCATGTCTGCTACAGCATAAGGAGTAAAGTCCAACGGCAATTTGAAACTCTGAGGAAAACACTTACAGAAAGCACAGAGCAAAAATTACAACAATACTATAACAAACTACGGACCTTTCTGATTCATAACAAGGAAAAGAAACTACACAGACTGCGCCTCCATTCCGGACTCTATACAAACAGATACAAAACAAAACCAAAACCTGACAACTCTGACAACCACTCCATTCCAGACACAAAAGCATCTAACTGTGTCATCAATCTCTCAGATTACAAACCCAACAAAGTGGAGCTTGCCGTGCTTTCTAGAGGACTCTCATTTTGTCCTACTAAGGCAGACCCGGGCAAGGGGCGGCCCGCGGGCCGCATCCGGCCCGCCGGCTGTCAGTGACCGGCCCGCGGAGGCGCTCGGGCAGTCTCAGGGCCCCGGCATCAGCTGGCACAATACTTACCTCTCCCGTGCCTCCGCTGCTGCAGCTCCGGGCTCCACCGGTGCTTCCTCTCACAGCCGGCCGCTGAATGACGTCATCATTCAGCGGCCGGCTGTGTCAGAGAGCGGGGACGCTGGACAGGTAAGACGTGTCTCTGTGTGTGTCTGTGTCTATGTAGTGCGGTGCTTTGTGTGTGTGTGTGTGTGTGTGTGTGTATGTATGTGAGAGAGTGCTTATGTGCTGTCTGTGTGTGATGATGGGCAGGCATTGCTGATAATGGGGAGGCATTGATGATGATGGGGAGAAGATGATGATAATGGGCAGGTATTGATGATAATGGGCAGGCATTGATGATGGGGAGAAGATGATGATGATGATGGGCAGGCATTGATGATGATGGGGAGAAGATGATGATAATGGGCAGGTATTGATGATAATGGGCAGGCATTGATGATGGGGAGAAGATGATGATGGGCAGGCATTGCTGATAATGGGGAGGCATTGATGATGATGGGGAGAAGATGATGATAATGGGCAGGCATTGATGATAATGGGCAGGCATTGATGATGGGGAGAAGATGATGATGGGCAGGCATTGCTGATAATGGGGAGACATTGATGATGATGGGGAGAAGATGATGATAATGGGCAGGTATTGATGATAATGGGCAGGCATTGATGATGGGGAGAAATGATGATGATGATGGGCAGGCATTGATGATGATGGGGAGAAGATGATGATAATGGGCAGGTATTGATGATAATGGGCAGGCATTGATGATGGGGAGAAGATGATGATGATGATGGGCAGGCATTGATGATGATGGGGAGAAGATGATGATAATGGGCAGGTATTGATGATAATGGGCAGGCATTGATGATGGGGAGAAGATGATGATGGGCAGGCATTGCTGATAATGGGGAGGCATTGATGATGATGGGGAGAAGATGATGATAATGGGCAGGCATTGATGATAATGGGCAGGCATTGATGATGGGGAGAAGATGATGATGGGCAGGCATTGATGATGATGGGGAGAAGATGATGATAATGGGCAGGTATGTATATATACAGTATACAGTATATATATATATATATAAAATATATATTATGTATATATACAGTATTGGGTAGAACGGAGTTAATTATATTAGTCCGGCCCTCTAAAACCATCCCAATTTCTCATGCGGCCCCCTGGCAAAATTAATTGCCCACCCCTGTACTAAGGCCCTGGATAAAACCGAACTCTGCAGTGATATGGAACATTTTTTCAGGAGACTGCGCCTGAGGGAATACTTCAATGATACGAAGATTCAGAAAACACTCGGACTGAAGGAAAAGGGATCCCAACAACCAAGAAGAGGTCAGACTGGACACCTCCACCTGGACGTAACCCTCATTTGGATAAATATATAGACTCATTCAGACATTTGATAAAATCCACCATCATAGCCACCAACAAGAGACAAGCATCCAACATCAGTGCCCAGGAGAGAAAGGCCATACAGTCTCTGAAAACCAACAAAGAAATCATCATTAAACCTGCTGACAAGGGAGGTGCAATAGTCATGATGAACACATCAGACTATATGAAGGAAGCAAACAGACAACTTACGGACACACGCTACTACAGAAAACTGGAGTCGGACCCTACACAGGACTATTACAAGGAACTAAGCAAGTTGGTATCTTGTCTGTCTGACAAATCCATAAGAGCTGATGACCTGATACCAGAAAGTCCAAGAACAGGGACGTTTTACATGCTTCCCAAAATCCACAAATCTGGGAATCCAGGGAGGCCGATTATTTCATGTGTGGACACCCTTACTGAGCAGGTATCGGGATGGGTAGAGGGCATTCTTAAACCCCTGGTAAAGGATACACCCAGCTACATTCAGGACACAACTGACCTACTGAATAAACTAGCAGCAATAGGTCCTCTACCAGAAGGAACCATCCTGGCCACCATGGATGTGGAATCTTTGTACTCTAATATCCCACACCAGGATGGATTAAATGCCTGCAAAGTCTTCATGGGAAACACCGGGAATGATGCTGATTCTGTGGTGAAACTCACAAAATTCATCCTCACCCACAATTACTTTGAATTTAACAACAAGATCTATCTTTAGGAGACTGGCACAGCTATGGGAAGTAAAATGGCTCCACAGTATGCAAATCTTTTCATGGCCAAGCTTGAAAGCGACTTTCTGTCCTCATGTCCCATCAGGCCTCAGGCCTACTACCGCTACATTGATGACATTTTAATCATCTGGACGGAGTCTGAACAACAGCTAAAGACGTTCCATGAACAGTTCAACCAATTTCATCCCACCATCAACTTAACACTTAACTACTCCAGCACTGAAATTAACTTTTTAGACACCACCATTAAGCTAAAGAACAATGAAATAGAGACATCCCTGTATCAGAAGCCAATCGACCGTCCAACATACCTTAAATGGGACAGTTTCCATCCAAAACACATAAAAAACTCTATTGTCTACAGCCAAGCCATCAGATACAACCGTATATGTTCCAACCCCATGGATAGAGATGAACAACTTGGTCGCCTCAGAAAGACTTTTTTGAACCAGGGCTACCATCCAAGAACAATTGAAAACCAAATTACAAGAGCCACCAGAATATCAAGGAATCACCTGCTACATTACATAGCTAAAGAAGAAAATAACCGGGTGCCTCTAGTGGTCACCTACAATCCAAATCTGGAGATGCTAAGGGGAGCTGCACGGAAACTACAACCTTTACTACAAAAAGATGCCCGATTACAATCCATATTTCCAGACCCCCCACTACTATGTTTTAGGCAGCCCCCAAATCTAAGAAGCATCATTGTCAGAAGCTCCCTGTCCTCCCCAACAGCTGCAGGAACCTTTCCTTGCAACCAGAAGAAATGTAAAACCTGTGCATCTATAATGACCACGGACAAGATAAAGATCCCCAACTCACATCAGGACTACAAGATCCCAGGTACTTTCAGCTGCATCACATCTAATGTGGTGTACCTCATTATATGTACTAAATGTCCAACTGGGGGTCTGTATGTGGGGGAGACCGGGAAAAAACTGAGAACAAGGATGAATTCTCATCGCCACACAATAAGAGAAAAAAATGGATTTACCTGTGGCAAAACACTTTTGTATGCCCGGTCATAGCATGATGGATATGGAATTACTTGTATTAAAATCTAACTTCAAATCTGAGAAAGATAGAAAGATTTGGGAATATAAACTTATGATGACCTTTGACACTCTTAGTGCTGAAATGAACGTGTCACATGGATTTATGTCTTTCTATATCAATTAAGGAATCTGCTTCTCTGACCTTCTGGGGGCATCACAACACAATACCAGACCCCAATCAGAGGGTAATAAAACTTTCACTCCTTATCTATGAACTGTTCCAATATTTATGTTCATCCCTCTGCCATAATGACAGTTCTGCTTCACGTCACTTGTCCTACCTATTGCATTATTCCTGTGTCCTGTTGTGTATATAAATATGTGATTCTTCAGATTTTGTATTAGTCTAGCCTGATGAAGAGACATGAGTAGTCTCGAAAGCTTGCAATTTGTTACCATCTTTTCAGTTAGCCATTAAAAGGTATCAACCACTGAGGACTCTCAAGTCTAAATATTTTTCTATCTACTGGCTAACACGGTACGAAGATACACATCTTTCCTATATTAATAACAGCCAGCAATTCTTGAGTGCCGCCATAGTCTGAACCACTCTTCAAAAGGAGGAGCAACGATTGCATTAGGAAGCAGTAAAAGACATGAGCACAAAATAAGTGAGAGAGCTTGCAAATCTAAAACTATAAAGTACTACGAATGCCCTCTAATGCTATACAACAGTACCAGCTACATATCCGTGTATATACAGTAGCACCAGTCACGTATCAGTGCATATACATCAGTACCAACCACATATCAGTGTATATACAACAGAACCAGCCACATTGGTGCATATGAACAGTACTAGTCACATATCGGTGCATATACAGTAGTACCAGTCACATATCAATGTATATACAGTAGTACCAGTCACATATCAATGTATATACAGTACTACCAGTCACATATCAGTGTATATATAGCAGTACCAGTCACATATCGGTGCATATACAGTACTACCAGTCACATATCAGTATATCTTCAGTAGTACCAGTCACATATCGGTGCATATACAGTAGTACCAGTCACATATCAGTGTGTATATAGCAGTATCAGTCACATATCAGTGTATATTCCGTAGTACCAATCACATACCAGTGTATATACAGTAGTACCAGTCACATATTGGTGCATATACAGTAGTACCAGTCACATTTCAGTGTATATTCAGTATTACCAGTCACATATCAGTGTATATACAGTAGTACTATTCATATATCAGTGCATATTCCGTAGTACCATTCACATATCGGTGTACATACAGTACTACCAGTCATATATCGGTATATATACAGTAGTACAAGTTACATATCAATGTATTTACAACAGTACCATTCACATATTGGTGTATACTCGTACAGTAGGTTTGGAAAGTATTCAGACCCCTTTAAATTTTTCACTCTTTGTTTCATTGCAACCATTTGGTAAATGCAAAAAATTTCATTTTTTTTTTCATTAATGTACACTCTGCACCCCATCTTTACTGAAAAAAAAACAGAAATGTAGAAATTTTTGCAAATTTATTAAAAAAGAAAAACTGAAATATCACATGGTCATAAGTATTCAGACCCTTTGCTCAGTATTGAGTAGAAACACCTTTTGAGCTAGTACAACCATGAGTCTTCTTGGGAATGATGCAACAAGTTTTTCACACCTGGATTTGGGGATCCTCTGCCATTCTTCCTTGCAGATCCTCTCCAGTTCCGTCAGGTTGGATGGTTAACATTGGTGGACAGCCATTTTCAGGTCTCTCCAGAGATGCTCAATTGGGTTTAGGTCAGGGCTCTGGCTGGGCCAGTCAATGGTCACAGAGTTATTCTGAAGCCACTCCTTTGTTATTTTAGCTGTGCGCTTAGGGTCATTGTCTTGTTGGAAGGTGAACATTTGGCCAAGCCTGAGGTCCAGAGCACACTGGAAGAGGTTTTCATCCAAGATATCTCTGTACTTGACCGCAACCAGTTGTCCTGTCTCTGCAGCTGAAAAACACCCCCATAGCATAATGCTGCCACCACCATGTTTCACTGTTGGTATTGTATTGGGCAGGTGATGAGCAGTTCCTGACTTTCTCCACACATACCGCTTAGAATTATCACCAAAAAGTTCTATCTTCGTCTCATCAGATCATAGAATCTTATTTCTCATAGTCTGGGAGTCCTTCATGTGTTTTTTTAGCAACGTCTATGCGAGCTTTCATATGTTTTGCACTGAGGAGAGGCTTCCGTTGGGCCACTCTGCCATAAAGGCCCGACTGGTGGATGGCTGCAGTGACAGTTGACTTCGTGAAACTTTCTCCTATCTCCCTACTGCATCTGTGGAGCTCAGCCAAAGTGATCTTGGGGCTCTTCTTTACCTCTCTCACCAAGGCTGTTCTCCCATGATTGCTCAGTTTGGATGGACGGCCAGGTCTAGGAAGACTTCTGATGGTCCCAAACTTCTTCAATTTAAGGATTATGGAGGCCACTGTGCTCTTAGGAACCTTGAGTACAGCAGAAAGTCTCTGAGCTCCTTGGCCAGTTCCTTTGACCTCATGATTCTCATTTGGTCTGACTGCATGTGAGCTGTGAGGTCTTATATAGACAGGTGTGTGCCTTTACAAATCATGTCCTATCAGTTTAATTAAACACAGATGGACTCCAATAAAGGAGTGGAACCATCTCAAGGAGGATCACAAGGAAATGGACGGCATGTGACGTAAATATGAGTGTATGAGCAAAGGGTCTGAATACTTATGACCATGTGATATTTCAGTTTTTCTTTTTTAATAAATTTGCAAAAATTTCTACATTTCTGGTTTTTATCAGTCAAGATGGGGTGCAGAGTGTACATTAATGAGAAAAAAAATGAACTTTTTTTGCATTTACCAAATGCCTGCAATGAAAGAAAGATGGAAAATTTTAAAGGGGTCTGAATACTTTCCGAACCCACTGTATACAGTAGTACAAGTCACATATCGATGCATATACAACAGTACCATTCACATATCGGTGTATATACAGTAGTACAAGTGTATATCTAATATATAAAGCTGAATGTATGTATGTGTGTATGTATGTGGGTATGTTTGTCCGGGATTGGAATCCGCACCATCGCACTTACGGGCATGAAATTTTGCACGCCCGCACGTCTCGACCCCGAAAGCGTCCTAGGCTATGTTTTGAATCGAAATTTTAACCGCGCGCGTTCCAAATCGCCAAACAATTTTGGCCCTATCTACATAATGGGGAGAAAGCTGAATGCTTGTGTGTATGTCCGGCATAGGAATCTGCATTTACGGGCATGAAATTTTGCACACCCGCACGTCTCGACCCCGGGAGCGTCATAGGCTAGGTTTTGAGTCGAAATTTTAACCCCGCGCATTCCAAATCGGCAAATAATTTTGGCCCGGGATAGGAATCTGCACCGTTGTACTTACGGGCATGACATTTTGCATGCCGCACATCTCAACCCCAGGAGCATCATAGGCTATGTGTTGAATGGAAATTTTAACCCCCGCACGTTTTGGTGTGTGATTTTTATGTGCAGAATAAATTTTTGTTAACATAGTCTATTTTGTTACAGCTAACAGCAGTTATTAATTAACCCGGGCGAAGCCGGGTACTACAGCTAGTACATAATAATAATCTTTATTTATATGGCGTCAACATATTCCGCAGCTCTTTACAGTTTAACAGTTTCAAACACAACAGTCATAAGTAACAACATTAACAATAATACAATAATTAAAGCAAAATAAAACGACCCTGCTCGTGAGAGCTTACAATCTACAATGAGTTGGGGGAGATACAAAGTACATGTGTGTATTTATAATGGTGTATTTACAATGATGGTCCAGTCATCGTGAGGGAATGGGGGATAGATAGAGATAGTGAATGGGCTACACACACACTTAGGCCGGCGTCACACACGTCTAAAAAATCGGACCGTTTTAGTCGGTCGATTAACGCACAAAAGTGCATGTATGAAATTTTCTACACATACACTCATGTAATTGTTAGTGAAAACCATATATCAAACTACATGAAATGACATGGTTAACTGTATGTAAACCATGTGTCATTTCATGTCGGGTCTGTAATTTTACAAAAGCCGGCAACTGAATTAGCGACTATTATACTATGTAGAAGTGTATGAACTTAAATATATATATATATATATATATATATATATATACATGTCACAATGACATGTATATATATATATATATATTATTGTAAGGTTTCACTCACTCGGCTGCTTCAGAGGTAAATCAGGAGACACTTTCTTATGCAAAAAGTCCTTAGGTTTATTGCTTCATAAACCACATAGTAACAGGCAATACAAATCTTCAATGTTTCAGCTCCTGCCTGGAGCCTCACTCCTCAGTCACAGAGTCCTCTCTGTAATGTCCCACATGGAAGTCTGTCCACACTGGCAGACTCCCACACACTCTCTAACAGGTGCCAAGCACACTCAGTTACATAGCCGTAACCCCGCCCACAGGTGAGGTCAGGATCACATGGTTAGGTCACATGGTTATGACCTCACCACAGGTCCTTTTGATACACATAAACAACTACAGGCTTTATCTTGGGTATTCAGACACATACCCCTTGGGTGGGTTTGTAGGTGACTGGACCCACCCAGCTCTCCAAGTCACCTGGAAGCCTCCCAATGTATAGCAAAACTCTCAGCAGTAGATCTGCTGAATAAAACATGCTCAGGCTTCCATCACAGGGCCACCCACCTCTGTGATACATAACGTCCATCCATCACATGCCTCCATGCATATCCCGAGGGCCATACACAGTGCCCCCTAGCTGCATCAGGGGTCATTACACCACAATATATATATATGTATTCTATGTGTGTATATGTATTCTTTCCATTGTTTATTAAACCTGTCAGTGTGATTTTACAGTATAGCCGGGGAGGAATTGCAGGCTTTTCTAAAGGACACCGGTGCAAATTTATCGCAAGTCACACGTGCGGTCCGTTTGTAATCCGATTTTTCATCGCACCCATAGACTTGCATTGGCGATTGTCGATCCACAATTGGTGACAATCGCAGCATGCTGCGATTTCACTCGCACGTATAAAACGGACGACAAAAAATCGGATGGTGGGAGCTGCTCCATAGATTAACATTGGTCCGACTGCAATGCGATATTTCATCGCTTTGCAGTCGTCCGATTTTTTCGCCAGTGTGACCCCGGCCTTACACATAAAATGACTTTGATTAAGGAACGTGATAGGCCGCTGTGAACAAATGTGTTTTGAGGGAGCGCCTGAAACCATGCAAATTGTGGATAGTCCTAATTTCTTGGGTAGAACATTCCAGAGGATTGGCGCAGCGCGGGAGAAGTCTTGGAGTCGGGAGTGGGAGGTACGGATTAGTGCAGAGGTTAGTCGAGAGTGGTTTGTAGAGCACAGCGATCGGATAGGCCATTAGACAGAAATGAGGGAGGAGATGTAAGGGGGTGCCGAACAGCTGAGAGCTTTGAGGGTGAGAACAAGTACTTTGAATTGGATCCTATAATGAATGGGCAGCCAGTGTAACGACTGGCGAAGAGCGGATATGTCTGAGTACCGATTAGCCAGATGGATGACCCTGGCTGCTGCATTAAGTATAGACTGGAGAGGGGAAAGTCGAATGAGGGGGAGGCCAATTAATAGAGCGTTACAGTAGTCCAGGCGGGAGTGGATCAAGGCGACAGTGAGGGTTTTTGTTTCCATGGTAAGAAAAGGATGGATTCTAGAGATGTTCTTTCGGTTTAAGCGGCATGAGCGGGCAAGAAATTGTATATGGGAGGTGAAGGAGAGATTGGTGTCAAACATAACACCCAGACAGCGAGCCTGCTGCCGGAGTGTTATTATGGTGCCTCCCACAGAAAGGGAAATGTCAAATTTAGGGAGGTTAGTAGACGGCGGGAGCAGAAGAAGTTCAGTTTTGGAGAGGTTGAGTTTCAGATAGAGGGCGGACATGATGTTGGAGACTGCGGACAGACAGTCAGTGGCGTTCTGTAGTACAGCGGAGGTAAGGTGGGGGATGACGTGTATAGTTGTGTGTCATCAGCATAAAGATGGTACTGAAAGCCAAATCTGCTGATGGTCTGTCCAACTGGGGCAGTGTAGAGAGAGAAGAGAAGGGGAACAAGGACTGAGCCCTGAGGTACCCCGACAGCGAGAGGAAGAGGAGCTGAAGAGGAGATGACGTGGAGCCAGCGAACAAGACACTGAAGGAGCGGTCAGAAAGATGACTGGAGCCTAGAGAGTAGGAGACGGTGGTCAACAGTGTCGAAAGCTGCACAAAAGGTTGAGAAGAATGAACAGTGTGGTCACCGTTACGTTTTGCTGTCAGGTCATTGGTCACTTTGATGAGTGCAGTTTCATTCGAATGTAGGAGGCGGAAGCCGGACTGTGAAGGGTCTAGAAGGGATTGAGTGGAGAGGTAACAGGTGAGGCGGGAGTAGACTAGACGCTCCAAAAGTTTAGAGATGAAAGGGAGATTGGAGACCGGTCTGTAGTTGTTTGTGCAGGATGGGTCGAGAGCGGGTTTCTTTAGTAATGGAGTAACAATGGAGTGTTTGAAGGAGGATGGGAAAATGCCAGAGGAGAGTGAGAGATTAAAGATTGTAGTTAGGTGAGTTGTGACAACTGGAGAGAGAGACTGGAGGAGATATGAGGGAATGGGGTCAGTAGTACATGTAGTCGAACGAGAAGAGAGGAGCCTGGAGCAGGGCCGGCGTCAGCACCCGGCCAACCCGGGCAAATGCCGGGGCCCTGAGCAGGCGGGGGGGCTCACTCGCCGTCGGGCACCCCGGCGCCCGTTAGCGGAGGAGAACGGTGTCAGTGCCGCCACTGGGCCCCCCCGCTTGCTCAGGGCCCCAGCAGCAGCTGGCACAATACTTACCTCTCCCCGTGCCTCCGCTGCCGCAGCTCCGGGCTCCAGGGGGCGCCAGTACTTCCTCTCACAGCAGCGCCGCTGAATGACGTCATCATTCAGCGGCCGGCTGTGGCAGAGAGCGCGTGGACGCCGGACAGGTCAGATGTGATGTGTCTGTGTGTATCAGTGTGTGTGTATGTAGTGCGGTGCTTTGTGTGTGTGCGTGTGTATGTATGTATGTGAGAGAGTGCTTGTGTGCTGCGGTGCTGTCTGTGTGTGATGATGGGCAGGCATTGATGATAATGGGCAGGCATTGATGATGATGGGGAGGCGATGATGATAATGGGCAGGCATTGATGATGATGGGGAGGTGATGATGATGATGGGCAGGCATTGATGATAATGGGCAGGCATTGATGATGATGGGGAGGCAATGATGATAATGGACAGGCATTGATGATGATGGTGAGACGATGATGATGATGGGCAGGCATTGATAATGATGGGGAGGCGATGATAATGATGGGCAGGCATTGATGATAATGGGGAGGCCATGATGATGATGGGGAGGCAATGATGATGATGGGGAGGCGATGATGATGATGGGCAGGCATTGATGATAATGGGGAGGCAATGATGATGATGGGGATGCATTGATGATAATGGGCAGGCATTGATAATGATGGGGATGCGATGATGATGATGGGCAGGCATTGATGATAATGGGGAGGCAATGATGATGATGGGGAGGCATTGATGATAATGGGCAGGCATTGATGATGATGGGGAGGCAATGATGATGATGGGGAGGGGATGATGATGATGGGCAGGCATTGATGATAATGGGGAGGCCATGATGATGATGGGGAGGCAATGATGATGATGGGGAGGAAATGATGATGATAATGGGGAGTCTTTCCACAGCGCCCTTTCCTGAGCCATAACAGTGCAGAATGCAGCACAGCACAGAGGAGAGCTCCATATTTTGTATGGAGCATTATATGGGGACCAGTATCCTGTATGGAGCATTATATGGGGACCAGTATCCTGTATGGAGCATTATATGTGGTCCAGTATTCTGTATGGAACATTATTTTGGGTCCAGTATTCTGTATGGAGCATTATATGGGGGGTGACATCCTGCATGGGGTATTATATGGGTGATGAGGGGGAGACTATGTGGTGCCCATAATATTGTACGGAGGACTGTACTGTCCAGTCTGTACTGTGCACTGTGAGGATTTGGCGGTTTTTGAGCTATTGTACAATTTACAATAGATATCACTCATGTAATGGAAGAAGTGAAGTATTTGGCAATGTACTGTACCTATATTTCTCTGCCATATCTGATACAGTAAAGATGTATATCTTTGTACCGTGTTAGCCAGTAGATAGAAAAATATTTAGAGTTGAGAGTCCTCAGTGGTTGATACCTTTTAATGGCTAACTGAAAAGATGGTAACAAATTGCAAGCTTTCGAGACTACTCAGGTCTCTTCATCAGGCATAGACTAATACAACATCTGAAGAATCACATATTTATACACAAAATAGCACAGAAAAATGCAATAGGTAGGACAAGTGACGTGAAGCAGAATAGTCATTATGGCAGAGGGATGAGCATAAATTTTGGAACAGTTTATAGATAAGGAGTGTGAAAGTTTTATTACCCTCTGATTGGGGTCTGGTAATGTTTTGTGATGTTTTCACAGGGTATTTGGAGTAAATTCCTTAATTGATGTAGTAGGCCATAAATCCATGTGATAGGTTCATTCCAGCATTAAGAGTGTCAAAGGTCACCATCAATTTGTATTCGTAAATTCTTCTTTGTCTCAGAGATGTGAAATTGCCTCTGAGTACAAGTATTTTCATATCTAGCAAGCTATGATCAGGGAGCAAAAATGTTTTGCCACAGGTAGATCCATTCTTTTTTCTCTTATTGTGTGGCGATGAGAATTCATCCTTGTTCTCAGTTTTTGCCCGGTCCCCCACATACAGACCCCCAGTTGGACCCTTTAGTACATATAATTAGGTACACCACATTAGATGTGATGCAGCTGAAAGTACCTGGTATCTTGTAGTCCCGATGGGAGTTGGGGATCTTTATCTTGTCCGTGGTCATTATAAATGACAAGTTTTGCATTTCTTCTGGTTGCAAGGAGAGGTTCCTGCCGCTGTTGGGGAGACAGGGAACTTCTGACAATGATGCTTCTTAGATTTGGGGCTGCCTAAAACACAGTAGAGGGGATCTGGAAATATGGATTGTAATCGGGCATCTTTTTGTAGTAAAGGTTGTAGTTTCGTGCAGCTCCCTTAGCACCTCTAGATTTGGATTGTAGGTGACCACTAGCTTGCTAGATATGAAAATACTTGTACTCAGAGGCAATTTCACATCAATTTGTATTCGTAAATTCTTCTTTGTCTCAGAGATGTGAAATTGCCTCTGAGTACAAGTATTTTCATATCTAGCAAGCTAGTGGTCACCTACAATCCAAATCTAGAGGTGCTAAGGGGCTGCACGGAAACTACAACCTTTACTACAAAAAGATGCCCGATTACAATCCATATTTCCAGATCCCCCTCTACTGTGTTTTAGGCAGCCCCCAAATCTAAGAAGCATCATTGTCAGAAGTTCCCTGTCCTCCCCAACAGCGGCAGGAACCTCTCCTTGCAACCAGAAGAAATGCAAAACTTGTCCATTTATAATGACCACGGACAAGATAAAGATCCCCAACTCCCATCGGGACTACAAGATACCAGGTACTTTCAGCTGCATCACATCTAATGTGGTGTACCTAATTATATGTACTAAAGGTCCAACTGGGGGTCTGTATGTGGGGGAGACCGGGCAAAAACTGAGAACAAGGATGAATTCTCATCGCCACACAATAAGAGAAAAAAGAATGGATCTACCTGTGGCAAAACATTTTTGCTCCCCTGATCATAGCTTGCTAGATATGAAAATACTTGTACTCAGAGGCAATTTCACATCTCTGAGACAAAGAAGAATTTACGAATACAAATTGATGGTGACCTTTGACACTCTTAATGCTGGAATGAACCTATCACATGGATTTATGGCCTACTACATCAATTAAGGAATTTACTCCAAATACCTGTGAAAACATCACAAAACATTACCAGACCCCAATCAGAGGGTAATAAAACTTTCACACTCCTTATCTATAAACTGTTCCAAAATTTATGCTCATCCCTCTGCCATAATGACTATTCTGCTTCACGTCACTTGTCCTACCTATTGCATTTTTTCTGTGCTATTTTGTGTATAAATATGTGATTCTTCAGATGTTGTATTAGTCTATGCCTGATGAAGAGACCTGAGTAGTCTCGAAAGCTTGCAATTTGTTACCATCTTTTCAGTTAGCCATTAAAAGGTATCAACCACTGAGGACTCTCAACTCTAAATATTTTTCTGCCATATCTGTGCATCATGAATTGTGGTCTGTGTTAAAGGGGCCCACTGAGGCTCTTTCACCCGGGGCCCATAAAAACCTGGAGCCGGCCCTGGCCTGGAGACTTCTTCTGTGATGGGATCAAATGTGGAAAGTGAGCCAGGGAAAATGCAGGGAGGGATGGGAGTCACAGCACTTGGTGGCTGGGAGCAGATTTTCTGATGGATTTCCTGACAATAGTATAAGTCACATATCGTTGTATATCAATAATACCAAACACATATCAGTGTATTTACCATAGTACCAATCACATATACAGTAAGTGTATATACCATAGTACCAATCGCATATCAGTGTATATACCATAGTACCAATCACATATAAATGCATATATCGTAGTACTCATCACATACAAGTGTATATACAGTAGTTCCAGTCACATATCCATGTATATACAATATTACCAGTCACATATCAGTGCATATATAGTAGTACTAGTCACATATAGGTGTATATACAGAAGTACTAGTCACATATCAGTGTATATACAACAGTACCAGTCACATATCGGTGTATATACAGTAGCACCGGTCACGTATCGGTTTATATACAACAGTACCAGTCACATATCGTGTATATACAGCCTGTTTTAGACAATGTGGGGCCTTAGGCAAAAGTTTAAAAGCAGTACCAGTCACATATCGGTGTATATACAACAGTACCAGTCACATATCAGTGTATATACAACAGTACCAGTCACATATCAGTGTATATACAACAGTACCAGTCATATATCAGTGTATATACAACAGTACCAGTCATATATCAGTGTATACAGGTGCGGACATATCATTGGTGCAACCTGTGCAGCCGCACAGGGGCCTAAGAGGTGAGGGGGCATATTTATACCTCCAAATCAGGTGCAACTTTGCATTTTTAGGAGATCTTGGGCTGCAAAGGGTCCATGTTATTGTTCTTGCACAGGGGCCCTTTTCTGTCTGCATCCGCCAGTGAGTGTATATACTGTTGCTCTGCCTCTCCTTGTGTCTAGACGTTTGCTGAGCTTGCAGCCTCCACATTGCAGCCTTGCTCCCAGCCTTTCATGGCATTGATGATTGGCGAGGCTGCCTGTGACATCACCACTCCCACTGCCTGCGTGTGAAGCTGTCAGAGGAAAGTAGAAGGCATCGAGGGTGACAGTTGTGCAGGAGTCCCCACAGATCTCATAATCCATGGATGCCTTCTACAAGATTTCCCCTTCTAGTTGTATCGCAGGAACAGAGAGGACAATGCATTGGGGAGGAGAACAATGCAGAGCGCTCCGCATACAATGGCGGAAGAGAAAAACACTTCCCTGCCTGTCACTGTGCCATACAAATATTAGATAGCAGCTGCTCAGACCCCCAGACTGCTCCTACAGACGTCCCCAAGCGCTCCTACAGTCAGGGCTGGTTTTAGACAAAGTGGGGCCTTGGGCAAAAGTTTAAAGTGGTGCCCCAAATGCTCACATATTGCACCATCCCCCAGAAACATTTCAGTTGTATTTACATATGCTGAGTTCAGGGCGTTAAACTAGCGCGATTGATAATATTTAAGTCATTCGACGCTTGTTTCTGGGCCTCTTTACACCGGCTGAGGAACAATGATGGGGACAGAACGATCCTTAGTAGATATACCAGATCATGTTATCAGCAACATATCTGCAGTTTTCACTGGTGATGTGCGGCTGAGAATAATGATTTCTGTGCTGGCATAAACAATCCAAGCACTCGATGAATTGGCAGCATTTTGCTTGTTTAATATAATGCACCCCATAGTCATCCACATAGTATAATGTACCACATAGTCCTCCATATAGTATAATGTGCCTCATAGCACTCAATATAGTATAATACACACCCTATAGTCCTCGGTATAGTATAATACACTCCCCATAATCCTCCATATAGTATAATACACTCCGTATAGTTCTCCATATAGTATAATACACTCCCCATAGTCCTCCATATAATATAATGCACTCCTCATAGTACTCCGCAGAGTATAATGTGCCCCATAGTCCTCCATATAGTATAATGTGCACCATAGTCCTTCATATAGTATAAAGTGCCCTATAGCACTCAATGTAGTATAACACATACACCGTAGTCTTCCATATAGTATAATACACTCCCCATAGTCCTCCATATAGTATAATACACTCCCCATAGTCCTCAATATAATATAATATATTCCCCATAGTCCTACATATAGCATAATACACTCCGCAGAGTCCTCCATATACTATAATACACTCCTATTAGTCCTCCATATAGTGTAATACACTAATTATAGTCCTTCATATTGTAAAATGCAACCACCAATATTCCTCCATGTAGTACAATGTAGTCCCCATAGTATACTGTACCCTATAGTTCTCCATATAGTATAATGCATTCCACATAGTCCTCAATACAGTATAATGCAGGTCCCATATGGTACATATAGTAGAATGCATTTACCATCGTCCTTGATAGAGTATAATGCAGCCCCCATATAGCATAATGCACTCCATAGTCCTCAATAAAGTATAATGCAGCCCCCCTCAGAGTATAATGCAGCCCACTCATAGAGTATAATGCAGCACCCTCATAGAGTATAATGCAGCCTAGTAAGAGTGTAATGCAGCCTCCTAATAAAGTATTTTGCAACCCCACATAGAGTATAATGCAGCCCCCTCCGAGCATAATACAGCCTAGTAATAGAGTATAATGCAGTCCCCCATAGAGTATAATGCAGCCCCCCTAATAGAGTATAATGCAGCCCCCTAATAGAGTATTTTGCAGCCCCCATAGAGTATAATGTAACCCCCACAGGCTATAATTCAGCCCCTCATAGAGTATAATGCAGTCCCACATTCCTGCAGTATTATGGCCATCACATACTCACTGATATAAAAAAATACAATACACACACTCCTCCTCGTTCCCCCGCTGGTCTGGTCTCTGCAGAGCCTCTCAGCAGCTTCACTGCCTGCACAGTGTGACACGTGATGAAATGACGTCATCGTGCACCCACTGCATCAGAGGGGCAATGATGCAGGAGGAAGCTGTATCTGACACTCTCTCCTCCATCATTGCTTTCAACTGCCAATGCCGATACAGTTGAATGTGAAGAAGATCAGTGCTGACGCTGGGCCTCCCTGACTCACGGGCCCCATAGCGGCCATAAGGTTTGCCGCTAATAGCATCACACCACTGGCTGGGGGACCATGGGAGGAGCCAGGGTCCTACGCAGATGCCTATAGTACATAGAAAACGTGTGCACAGCTGACTGATGGTGCTCACGTAGGTTCCCAAACCGTAATTAATATAAAAATAGAACCCGGCACTCAACTTAGTGTAAAGATTGTAGGTGATTTTATTCAATCCCAAGCAGTAGCATTACAAAACGTTTCGGTCCATACAAAAGACCTTCGTCAGTTGCAAGAGGCTATATTGTAGTCAGGTATATTAGGTAATAGGAGGGTGGATGCAGCCTTAGTTGTAGCTGCTGACACTGTGTCCACCGTTGGTCCCAGGGATTGAATAAAATCACCTACAATCTTTACACTAAGTTGAGTGACGGGTTCTATTTCTAGGCAGATGCCTAGTCTGCCTGCCCCTAACACTGGCCCTGTCTACAGTCCTGAGTCACACACTGTTATGGGAGATCTGTGGATGACGCACTGTTATGGGGGATTTGGGGATGACACACTGTTATGGGGATCTGTGGATGATGCACTGTTATTGTGAACTGCGGATGACGCACTGTTATGGGGATCTGTGGATGACGCACTGTTTATGGGGATCTTGTGGATGACGCACTGTTATGGGGATCTGGGGATGACGCACTGTTATTGTGATCTGCGGATGACGCACTGTTATGGGGGATCTGTGGATGACGCACTGTTATGAGGATCTGTGGATGATACACTGTTATGGGGGATCTGTGGATAACGCACTGTTATGGGGGATCTGTGGATAATGCACTGTTATGGGGGATCTGTGGATGACGCACTGTTATGGGAGATCTGTGGATAACGCACTGTTATGGGGATCTGTGGATGAAGCACTGTTATGGGGGATCTGTGGATGACGCACTGTTATGGGGATCTGTGGATGACGCCCTGCTATGGGGGATCTATGGATGTCGCACTGTTATTGGGGATCTGTGGATGACTCACTGTTATGGGGGATCTGTGGATGACTGACTGTTATGGGGATCTGCGGATGACACACTGTTACTGGGGATCTGTGGATGACTCACTGTTATGGGGATCTGCGGATGACGCACTGTTATGGAGGATCTGCGGATGACGCACTGTTATGGGGGATCTGTGGATGATGCACTGTTATGGGGGATCTGTGGATGACGCACTGTTATGGGGATCTGTGGATGTCGCACTGTTATTGGGGATCTGTGGATGACGCACTGTTATGGGGGATCTGTGGATGACTCACTGTTATGGGGGATCTGTGGATGTCGCACTGTTATGGGGGACCTGTGGATGTCGCACTGTTATTGGGGATCTGTGGATGACGCACTGTTATGGAGGATCTGTGGATGACGCACTGAAATTTGGGATCTGTCGATGGCAAACTGTTATGGGGGCAAATTGGGGGACATTATTACAAGAAGAGGACCAGGATGGGGATATTACTACAAGAATTGGAGTAGAATGGGGGACATTACTATAAGATGGGGACATTACTACAAGATAGGGACCAGTGTGTGGGACATAACTACATGAGAGGTACCAGATGGGGGCATTACTACAAGATGGGAACCAGGATGGGGATATTACTACAATGGAGGATCTGTGGAAGGCGAACTGTTATGGGGAATCTGTGGATGGCAAACTGTTATGGGTGCATATTGGGGGACATTTTAAAAGAAGAGGACCCGGATAGGGACATTACTACAAGAATTGGAGTAGGATGGGGGACA
>JARQOD010012422.1:0-19690 GCA_033576555.1 Oophaga sylvatica | reverse complement strand
GAAGGAAGGCAAAGCCCACGACCACTGCTGCCCGGCTGAAACATGTAGGTACCACTGCCGTCACCGGCCATGCAGCACACCGAGAACCTCTCCATGCGCATGGGGACAAGAAAAACACTGGCAAGTGGGAGGGGTTTTAACCTCTTTGTGCTTCCTGTCCCCCATTAGGGTGTGGAGACATTCTCCTATGCTGTCGTGGAAGGTGACTAGAGAAAAATGAGATTCTCAAAGCACAATTATTAATAATTCCGAAATGAGGAAAGATAGGAAGCATTTAAGGAAACCAGGATGGATGAAAACAGAAGTTCAACACATGCTAAATAGGAAGAATGTAATGTTTATCAAATGGAAATAGGAGGCATATTTAAAGAAGAATATAATGCAGTCTGCAGAACCTGCAGGGCACGAATCAGATTAGGTAAAGCTGACAACGAGTTAAAGCTTGCAAGAGATGTCAAAGCAATAAAGGGATTTTGGGGATATGTCAAAAATAAAATAAAAGTCAAAGATGCTATAGGATTTTTACAGGATGAAAATGATGAAATGGAAAGAAAGGGTTTTGAGAAGCCTGGACTTTTAAATTCCTATTTTACATCTGTTTTCTCTCAGAAAGGAAATGTTACATCAACTGATCATCATGGGCCATCAAAGGAATAAAAGAATCCACACTATCCGTAAACAGAGAGATGGCCAGGGAACACTTAGCTAACATAAATGAATTCAAGTCCCAGGTCCAGATGAATTACAGTACACCCCAGACTACTGAAGGAGATAGCAGAAGACATTTTTGAACCACTCTCCATAATCTTTGAAAACTCTTGGAGAACAGGAGAAGTCCCAGAAGACAGGAGAAGAGCAAATGTTGTTTCTATCTTCAAAAAGGGGAAGAAGGTGGACCCAGAGAAATATAGGTCGGTGAGTCTGACTTCTATACCAGGAAAGATCTTTGAACAAATTATTAAACAACAAGTATGTAAGTACCTGGATAAGAATGAAGTGATTGACCAGAGTCAGCATGTGTTTGTAACTAATAAGTCATGTCAGACTAACTTAATTTCCTTCTATAACAGAATCACTGACTAGGTGGACTATGCTGTAGATATAGTATATCTTGACTTCAGCAAAGCATTTGACAAAGTATCTCACACAATCCTTATTGAAAAAAGGACTAAGTATGGAATGGACAAGGCAACTGTTAGGTGGATTCATAACAGGCTTAGTCATCAGACACAAAGAATGGTCTGAAATGGCTGCTCATCCAGTTGGAAGAATGTCTCAAGTGGGGTGCCACAGGGCTCTGTCCTGGGCCTGTACATCTTTATCATTGATTTTAGATGAAGGAATTGAGGGTAAACTGAATAAATTTGTTGATGACACAAAGCTAGGAGGGATAGCTAATCCTAGAGAAGAGAGAGAGAGGATTCAAAAATATATAAATAAACTAGAGCAGTGGGCAGCAACTAATAAAATGTTTTTTAACTGGGAAAATGCAAAGTACTACATTTGGGTAATAAAAATGAAAAAAGCATATACAGAATGGGAGGAATATAGCTAAGCAACAGTATATGTGAAAAAGACTTGGGTAAACTAATAGATCACAGACTGAACATGAATCAACAGTGTGATGCAGCAGCAAAAAAGGCAAATACAATTCTGGGATATATTAACAGAAGCACACAGTCTAGATCATGTGAAGTCATTATTGCCCTCTACTCTTCTTTGGTCAGAATTCATCTGGAATACTGTGTCCAGTTTTGGGCACCACATTTTAAAAAAGACATCAACAAACTAGTGCAAGTTCAGAGAAGAGCGACCAGAATGGTGACCAGTCTGCAAACCATGTCCTATGTGGCACGGTAACAGGATTTGGGAATGTTTAGCTTGCAAAAAAGAAGACTGAGAGGAGACTTAATAGCTGTCTACAAATATCTCAATGACTGTTACACTGTAGAAGGATCATCTTTATTCTCATTTGCACAAGGAAAGACTAGAAGCAACGGGATGAAACTGAATTATTCGCTTATTCGTCTTATTCGCTATCTTTCAGATAGCTCTCTTCTCGACCCTCTTCAATCTGGTTTCTGCTCTTTACACTCTACTGAAACTGCACTCACTAAAGTCTCTAATGATCTTCTAACAGCTAAATCTAATGGTCACTACTCCATGCTAATTCTCTTGGATCTCTCCGCAGCATTCAAACTGTGGACAATCAGTTCCTCCTCACTAAGCTCCGCTCCATCGGCCTCAAGGACACCGTTCTCTCCTGGTTCTCCTCCTATCTCTCTGACCGTTCCTTCACTGTATCTTTTGCTGGTTCCTCCTCCTCTCATCTTCCCCTTACTGTTGGGGTTCCTCAAGGATCCCTCCTCTTCTCTTTGTATACTGCCCCTATTGGACAAACAATCAGTAGATTTGGTTTCCAGTACCATCTCTATGCTGATGACACCCAATTATACACTTCTTCACCCGTTATCACGCTTGCCTTTTTAGGAAACACCAGTGATTGTCTTACCGCTGTCTCTAAAATGATGTCCTCCCTCTATCTGAAACTGAACCTGTCAAAAACGGAACTCCTCGTGTTTCCTCCCTATACTAACCTACCTTTGCCTGACATTGCCATCTCCGTGTGTGGTTCCACCATTACTCCCCAGAAATATGCCCACTGTCTTGGGGTCATACTGGATTCCAAGCTTTCATTCACCCCCCATATCCGATCACTGGCTCGCTCTTGTTATCTCCACCTCAAAAACATCTCTAGAATTCGACCTTTTCTTACTTTCGACTCTGCAAAAACTCTTACTGTTTACTGGACTATTGTAACTCTCTACTAATCGGTCTGCCTCTTACCAAACTCTCCCCTCTCCAATTTGTCTTGAATGCTGCAGCCAGGATCATATTTCTCACCAATCGTTATACCGATGCCTCTACCTTGTGCCAGTCATTACACTGGTTACCCATCCACTACAGAATCCAGTACAAACTTAAAACCCTCACTCACAAAGCACTCCATGGCTCAGCACCACCCTGCATCTCCTCCCTCGTCTCAGTCTACCATCCTACCCGTGCCCTCTGTTCTGCTAATGACCTGAGGTTAGCATCCTCAATAATCTGAACCTCCCACTACCGTCTCCAAGACTTTTCACGTGCTGCGCCAATTGTTTGGAATGCACTACCCAGGTTAATACGATTAATCCCCAATCACCACAGTTTTAAGCATGCCCTAAAAAACGCATTTGTTCAGACTGGCATACCGCCTCAACGCATTAACCTAACTATCCCTGTTGGCCCATTCAAAAAAAAAAAAATTTCTACCATAATCAGGTACCTCTTATTAAGTTCTCACCCGCTTTATGCATTTAATAGCCCTCTGTGTCTGTACTGTTACATATATTGGCTGTTAACTAGTTCATGCAGAATTACATGAACACCCGATTCTTACACTATGGCTGGTCCGAACAATGAAAGCAATTGTTACCATCCACCTTTTGTGTCTCCCTTTTTCCTCATAGATTGTAAGCTTGCGAGCAGGGCCCTCATTCCTCTTGGTATCTACTTTGATCTGTGTTTATTGTTATGCTGTAATGTCTATTGTCTGTACAAGTCCCCTCTATAATGTAAAGTGCTGCGGAATATGTTGGCGCTATAGAAATAAAATTAATATTATAATGGGAGGAGACACAGATTAAATATTATAAAAAAACATTTTTGACCGAGTGATCAATGCTTGGAACAGGCTGCTACTAGACGTGGTGAGTTTTCCTTCAATGGAAGTTTTCAAACAGAGGCTGGACAGATATCTGTCCGGGATGATTTAGTGAAACCTGCTTTGAGCAGGGGGTTGGTCAAGATGACCGAGGATGTCCCTTCGAACTATCATTCTATGATTCTATGAATAGGATGTGATTTCCTGAACAAAATGTATTTGGATGGTTTGGAACTTAAGACAACTTCCAATAAAGAACATTTGGGCTGCATTTTCAGCAGGTTGCTGTTATCCGTAGGGCTTTTTAAGTCGGAGGAAATCCAGCCCTTGTTCAATTTTAAGAGTCAGCCTGTCTGGATTTTCCGTTGACAGCTATGTATGTCTATCTATCTGTTATTATTGCACCGGCAGAACTAAAAACCCGCTCAGACAACACACTTGCGGCAGGGCATGGCAGCACCTCAAAGGCGTACAAGGAGATATCAGGCCAAGTGAGCAGCTTGGACAACCAATAGTTAAAGGGCACTAAAGAATCAGAAAGGAAGCTGGTATGGTAACTTAAGTAGTCATTCACCATCTTACTCAACTTCTCCCTCCTTGTCACAGTTATATCCATAGATAGCCTTTGCTGATGTGACTGTTTCATGAAAATGGCCCAGTTGGTGGACATTCCTCACCTCTTTAGTTGCACCTGGTGTTTGTGACCTTCCTGTCACAGGGCAGTAGTGGTAAAACAGGGGACGAGGAACCTGGGCCCCTGAACTGCCCCTCAGGCTAAGGGGGTGTCCGTCTTTCCTTAACTTGGGGTACCCTTGAATGTAGGGAGGCCCAAGTCACCGACTTGTCCCTTCTCCTGTTTGGCCCTGAGCTAAACCTCCAACCCCTCCCCAGGAGGTGAGACAGGGAATAAAGTGAACTGCATCAATATAACCGAAAGAAAAGACAGACACCTAGGGTTTAAATCAGCTAAAAAAACAAAACTTTGCTTTCTCTGCTGCAAAGCACTGCACAGCAGATTAAGGCACCAGATCACAGTATACAGCTGCAGCACCAGAAAAGCTCCGGACTCCAGCTTGGTTGGTCTCTAAAGAGGAAGTGTACCACCAACAGTCAGCTGATGCATCAGGAGACCTTTTAAAGGATGGTGAGAGTGGTCAGCACCTGCACCAGCCAACTCAGCAGCAATGTAATTACACCACCGGCCAACCGGGGAAAAAGACTGACATTAACCCCTGATGCAAAACACAGGTAGTGGAAACAAATAACTGATGTATGCCACTAAATGGTACAATTGAACAACATTTTTTGATACAAAAAATATACAATACTAAATCAGCAAAAGGTTTGCTGAAGGCACCTGATACACATTAATTAAAATTTGCAACAAGCAAATGAATAAAAAGAGAGGGACTATCTACCATAGGAGTATCTCTCAATCAGCAGTAATGTCCAATAACATATCTGAATGCAAGACTTGTAGGTATGCTAGCCATATAGTAATGAGACGCATATATCGCCACTCTTGACAATGCTAGCAACCTTTTTAGGCTCAATCAGTATGGAGATATAGCAGGTTGAAAAAACACATACCTGGAAAGCTGCTGATGTGAACTCCACGGACGTCCCTCTGCCCGACGCGCGTTTCGCACTGCTTCTTCGGGAGGCGTGTCAGGGCAGAGGGCTATCCGGTATATATATGGTGTCCAAATCAGAAAAATGCCAAAACACCTGTTAAAAGAATCGCCAAACTGACTCTAATGTTTGCTGCGTCATGATGCAGGTCCTTGTCCTTGAGAATTAATGGCGCATGCGCGGTCACATGGTATCCATCAACCAATGGAGGGAACAGACAGCGGTCATGTGACCCGAATCTGCCAGGTCCTTTGACAGGAACAACAACAGACTCGATCACACCGTAGACCGCAATATGAACCCCAGTGGTCCATGCACCCCGCATGCGCACCTTCATCAAGATCAAGGGGGGAAAGGATTCAATATAGCTGATCACTAGGGGGACTCTGTTGAGTGATTCAGTGTATAAACATCGCAAGTTGGAGCCCTCCAGAACAATATCAGGGGACAACTATATCATTAATAATAAAAGAATAATAAAATAAATATTAAATAAAAATAATAATAAACACAATAATCATTGATCATAAGTGTACATATGTTCACCAAATAAGCATGTGACATAAATTAAATAATGAATTATATTTTATACAGACATTCAGTGAATAACTACATTTCAACACCTATTAAATATTATTGACAAACAAAAAAAGTGATCATAAAATAATATATAAGCGCCCCAATGAGCAGTGAAATGGGGATAAAAGGAAATTATTATGTTATAGTGAACATTGAAACTAATAATTGATCTCTTAAATCGTCCTCAAGAGGAATTTTCTCCACAAGGCGATGACGTCTCCATCCAAAGTCTCCATCAGTCAAGCCACTTCACCCCCATCGATTGAAAAAAAAAAAAAAAAAGGAACTCCGGACCAAGTACAGGTAAGTAATGGCATAACCATATCGAAAAATCTAAGGTTAAAAATAGTAAGATTAAAATCAATTCAGACACAATGAAATACGGAAAAAAACCCCCACCCTAAAAAGACTCTAAAGCTATCAAAGAAAAGCGCTAAACCCAAAGCTCTCATTAAGGCCTTGTGGAGTATGGGTGCCAAGGCGAAAAATCCATTGGCATTCTTTTTTGGCAACCCTCTTAATGAGGTCACCACCCCTAGGCCCCAAATCCACTTTGTCAATGCCTCTAAAAATCAAACTTCTGGAATTAGATTGATGATACTTCCTAAAATGTTTAGGAAGTGTCTTTAGAGACATGACATCAGTGGTGGTCTTGGCCTTTTCGATGTCAATGCAGTGTTCGCGCACCCGAACCCTAAGTTCTCTACTAGTCATCCCCACGTATAATTTACCGCAGGGACACTCCGCACAATAAACCACCCCTTTGGATGAACATGTGACATGGGTCCTGATATCAAATTTTCTGGACTTGTCATGATTATAGAATGTGGAAGTTTTCTTCATATTTGCACACCCCTTGCACATTCCACAAGGAAAAAACCCATGCCTTTCAGGGTATTTATTTTGGGTATTTTTCTCCCTCCTTTTAGGATCATAGTAACTATGAACCAATAGGTCCTTCAAATTCGGGGCTCTTCTAGCTACAATCAAGGGAGCACTAGGAAGACATTTTTTCAAAATAGGATCAGTAAACAGAATATTCCAATGTTTGACAAAGATTTTCCTCAAATCTTGCCACCTGCTATTATAATTTGTAATAAATCTTACCTGATATTCATCCTCACTGGATATCATGAGGGGTTGATTTTTATGCAGTAACTGATCCCTAGATGTATGTTTGGCCCTGATGTATCCTTTTTGAATTGACCTACGGCCATACCCTCTATCTTGAAAACGCTTTTTCAAAATCTCGGACTGTGTCTCAAAAAGAGAATCTTCCGAGCAGATTCTTTTTGCTCTCAAGAATTGACCAATCGGAATTCCCTGTATTGTAGATTTAGGATGTGACGATGTAGCATGCAAGAAAGCGTTGGTGGAAGTGGGTTTGCGGAAAATAGTGGTGGACAAACGGCCACTAGGGAGAACAGAAATAGCCAGATCCAAAAAATCTATCTGACGCCCATGTTTGAAAGTCAGTTTAATGTTCTGATCATTGAGATTAAGTCGAGCCATAAAATTCTCAAGGTCCACAATTGGACCCTCCCAGATAAATAATATATCATCTATATATCGGATCCAATTGTGGACCCGATTAATGCCTTCAATCTCCTCCTCCTGAAAAATGGACCACTCCCATGCCCCCATAAACAGGTTGGCATAGGAGGGGGCACATGATGCCCCCATTGCTGTACCCCTCTGTTGAACGAAAATTTTTCCATTAAAAATGAAGGCATTATGAGTCAAAATGAATCTCAATATGGTCAAGATAAATCCTGCCATCTCCTTACTTAAATTGCTGTGACTTAGATACCTCTCAACAGCCTTGAGCCCATTTTGATGTTCTATGGAGGAATATAAGGCCTCAACATCGGCCGTGACTAATACCATATCCTCTGTCAATTGTATATTTTCCAAATGGCCCAAAGCTGCTGTGGTATCCTTGATGAAAGATGGTAATTGTACCACCAAAGGTTTAAGAAAATATTCAACAATGTCACATATAATTTCACAAAGTCCCTCATTGGCTGAAATAATAGGTCTCCCTGGAGGGTTGAGGGGGTCCTTATGCACCTTAGGAATCAAATAGAAGGTGGCTAGTCTGGGGCTTAATTTTTCATAAATCTCGACCAATTTTTTAGGGATGATGTTGTCTTCAGAGGCTTTTAACAAAATATCAATCAATTCGGCCTTAAATTTTCCCAAAGGGTTAAATGTTAAGGCTTTATATTCTGCCGAATTATTTAAAATTTTGGAGGCTTGTGTCTCGTACATACTGTTCGGCCACACCACTACATTGCCTTCTTTATCAGCCATTTTGAAGACAACATCATCCCACTCTTTAAGTTGTTGTAGGGCCATCCTTTCATCTCTAGTAAGATTATTATACATTTTATTTTTAGTTTTCCTAAGTAATTCAATGTCAGTGGATACTATTTTTGTAAAGGTATCCACAGCCGGTACCAAAGATAATGGAGGGAACTTTTTAGATTTATTAATGATCCCCATAGGAAAATCCCTACTTACTGGAGTTTCATTCTCATCCAGCAATGATTCAAGGGCCTCAAGTGCCCGATGTTCCTCCACCGTAGAAATACCGTCATCATATTCCCCTCTATAATGAAGTCTCTTTAAAATCAATTTTCTCGAGAAGAGATGAAGGTCCTTGATTGTTACAAACGAATCTAATTCGGATGAAGGGGAAAATGTTAAACCTTTTTGCAACACACTCAATTGTGCCATAGTCAGAATGTGTGAAGATAAATTAATTACCTTCACATCATCCTTTTCCAGTTTTTTAAAAGATGAATTCTTTTTATGAAATTGCCTAGTTCTAAGGCCATACCTCCCTTCATGAGTCGAACCATGAGTCGAAAATTCCTCTTGAGGACGATTTAAGAGATCAATTATTAGTTTCAATGTTCAATATAACATAATAATTTCCTTTTATCCCCATTTCACTGCTCATTGGGGCGCTTATATATTATTTTATGATCACTTTTTTTGTTTGTCAATAATATTTAATAGGTGTTGAAATGTAGTTATTCACTGAATGTCTGTATAAAATATAATTCATTATTTAATTTATGTCACATGCTTATTTGGTGAACATATGTACACTTATGATCAATGATTATTGTGTTTATTATTATTTTTATTTAATATTTATTTTATTATTCTTTTATTATTAATGATATAGTTGTCCCCTGATATTGTTCTGGAGGGCTCCAACTTGCGATGTTTATACACTGAATCACTCAACAGAGTCCCCCTAGTGATCAGCTATATTGAATCCTTTCCCCCCCTTGATCTTGATGAAGGTGCGCATGCGGGGTGCATGGACCACTGGGGTTCATATTGCGGTCTACGGTGTGATCGAGTCTGTTGTTGTTCCTGTCAAAGGACCTGGCAGATTCGGGTCACATGACCGCTGTCTGTTCCCTCCATTGGTTGATGGATACCATGTGACCGCGCATGCGCCATTAATTCTCAAGGACAAGGACCTGCATCATGACGCAGCAAACATTAGAGTCAGTTTGGCGATTCTTTTAACAGGTGTTTTGGCATTTTTCTGATTTGGACACCATATATATACCGGATAGCCCTCTGCCCTGACACGCCTCCCGAAGAAGCAGTGCGAAACGCGCGTCGGGGCAGAGGGACGTCCGTGGAGTTCACATCAGCAGCTTTCCAGGTATGTGTTTTTTCAACCTGCTATATCTCCATACTGATTGAGCCTAAAAAGGTTGCTAGCATTGTCAAGAGTGGCGATATATGCGTCTCATTACTATATGGCTAGCATACCTACAAGTCTTGCATTCAGATATGTTATTGGACATTACTGCTGATTGAGAGATACTCCTATGGTAGATAGTCCCTCTCTTTTTATTCATTTGCTTGTTGCAAATTTTAATTAATGTGTATCAGGTGCCTTCAGCAAACCTTTTGCTGATTTAGTATTGTATATTTTTTGTATCAATAAAATGTTGTTCAATTGTACCATTTAGTGGCATACATCAGTTATTTGTTTCCACTACCTGTGTTTTGCATTTTGACTGTGGTATATGGCCCTTTATGGGCTCTAATTTTCAGTGGGTATTTCATGTGATTTATTATCAATTTTTTGCTGTTGTCATAACAGAAACCCACATCATGGATTTTAAGGCTAAAGAAAGCTCATGGCAGGCGAAGGCTTCCAACATATTCCAGAAGGGTACTGGTACACATCCGATTGTAGCCTCTAATAGCTATCATGAGAATTTTAAAAAATATAAGAATGCGCTACACAAAAAAACGAAGATATGGTGGACAAAGGTCACTCTGGAAAATTATTTGTCTCAAAAAATAGTACCAAGAGGATTAAGGGTCAACATTTTCCCTACTTTTGATTTAGGAGAGGAAGGTCTCATAAATAGGTGGATAAAAGCGGCAAACACTTGTTCCATGGAGTTTATTGCCATTATTATTGAAAAGAATGGCCTATCACTTAAGGAGATTGAAAACGAAATTGATACCTTGCAAAGAACCCTTAAACAGGAACTAAGTGGTGAAAAATTTGATGATATGATTGGGAGTTTGGAAAAGGACATTGAGAAATGGGAGAATACCATCTGTACCAATAAAAAGAAAAAATATGAAAGGGATATTGCCGATTTTGAATCAAACAAAATTTTCAGATGGCAATTAAAAACTGAGACAACAAAAAGAAAATCTTCCCGCAGTTTTTCGCTGATATCAAATTCATCACTAAGTGAAAGTGGTGGTTCGACTCATGAAGGGAGGTATGGCCTTAGAACTAGGCAATTTCATAAAAAGAATTCATCTTTTAAAAAACTGGAAAAGGATGATGTGAAGGTAATTAATTTATCTTCACACATTCTGACTATGGCACAATTGAGTGTGTTGCAAAAAGGTTTAACATTTTCCCCTTTATCCGAATTAGATTCGTTTGTAACAATCAAGGACCTTCATCTCTTCTCGAGAAAATTGATTTTAAAGAGACTTCATTATAGAGGGGAATATGATGACGGTATTTCTACGGTGGAGGAACATCGGGCACTTGAGGCCCTTGAATCATTGCTGGATGAGAATGAAACTCCAGTAAGTAGGGATTTTCCTATGGGGATCATTAATAAATCTAAAAAGTTCCCTCCATTATCTTTGGTACCGGCTGTGGATACCTTTACAAAAATAGTATCCACTGACATTGAATTACTTAGGAAAACTAAAAATAAAATGTATAATAATCTTACTAGAGATGAAAGGATGGCCCTACAACAACTTAAAGAGTGGGATGATGTTGTCTTCAAAATGGCTGATAAAGGAGGCAATGTAGTGGTGTGGCCGAACAGTATGTACGAGACACAAGCCTCCAAAATTTTAAATAATTCGGCAGAATATAAAGCCTTAACATTTAACCCTTTGGGAAAATTTAAGGCCGAATTGATTGATATTTTGTTAAAAGCCTCTGAAGACAACATCATCCCTAAAAAATTGGTCGAGATTTATGAAAAATTAAGCCCCAGACTAGCCACCTTCTATTTGATTCCTAAGGTGCATAAGGACCCCCTCAACCCTCCAGGGAGACCTATTATTTCAGCCAATGAGGGACTTTGTGAAATTATATGTGACATTGTTGAATATTTTCTTAAACCTTTGGTGGTACAATTACCATCTTTCATCAAGGATACCACAGCAGCTTTGGGCCATTTGGAAAATATACAATTGACAGAGGATATGGTATTAGTCACGGCCGATGTTGAGGCCTTATATTCCTCCATAGAACATCAAAATGGGCTCAAGGCTGTTGAGAGGTATCTAAGTCACAGCAATTTAAGTAAGGAGATGGCAGGATTTATCTTGACCATATTGAGATTCATTTTGACTCATAATGCCTTCATTTTTAATGGAAAAATTTTCGTTCAACAGAGGGGTACAGCAATGGGGGCATCATGTGCCCCCTCCTATGCCAACCTGTTTATGGGGCATGGGAGTGGTCCATTTTTCAGGAGGAGGAGATTGAAGGCATTAATCGGGTCCACAATTGGATCCGATATATAGATGATATATTATTTATCTGGGAGGGTCCAATTGTGGACCTTGAGAATTTTATGGCTCGACTTAATCTCAATGATCAGAACATTAAACTGACTTTCAAACATGGGCGTCAGATAGATTTTTTGGATCTGGCTATTTCTGTTCTCCCTAGTGGCCGTTTGTCCACCACTATTTTCCGCAAACCCACTTCCACCAACGCTTTCTTGCATGCTACATCGTCACATCCTAAATCTACAATACAGGGAATTCCGATTGGTCAATTCTTGAGAGCAAAAAGAATCTGCTCGGAAGATTCTCTTTTTGAGACACAGTCCGAGATTTTGAAAAAGCGTTTTCAAGATAGAGGGTATGGCCGTAGGTCAATTCAAAAAGGATACATCAGGGCCAAACATACATCTAGGGATCAGTTACTGCATAAAAATCAACCCCTCATGATATCCAGTGAGGATGAATATCAGGTAAGATTTATTACAAATTATAATAGCAGGTGGCAAGATTTGAGGAAAATCTTTGTCAAACATTGGAATATTCTGTTTACTGATCCTATTTTGAAAAAATGTCTTCCTAGTGCTCCCTTGATTGTAGCTAGAAGAGCCCCGAATTTGAAGGACCTATTGGTTCATAGTTACTATGATCCTAAAAGGAGGGAAAAAATACCCAAAATAAATACCCTGAAAGGCATGGGTTTTTTCCTTGTGGAATGTGCAAGGGTGTGCAAATATGAAGAAAACTTCCACATTCTATAATCATGACAAGTCCAGAAAATTTGATATCAGGACCCATGTCACATGTTCATCCAAAGGGGTGGTTTATTGTGCGGAGTGTCCCTGCGGTAAATTATACGTGGGGATGACTAGTAGAGAACTTAGGGTTCGGGTGCGCGAACACTGCATTGACATCGAAAAGGCCAAGACCACCACTGATGTCATGTCTCTAAAGACACTTCCTAAACATTTTAGGAAGTATCATCAATCTAATTCCAGAAGTTTGATTTTTAGAGGCATTGACAAAGTGGATTTGGGGCCTAGGGGTGGTGACCTCATTAAGAGGGTTGCCAAAAAAGAATGCCAATGGATTTTTCGCCTTGGCACCCATACTCCACAAGGCCTTAATGAGAGCTTTGGGTTTAGCGCTTTTCTTTGATAGCTTTAGAGTCTTTTTAGGGTGGGTTTTTTTTTCCGTATTTCATTGTGTCTGAATTGATTTTAATCTTACTATTTTTAACCTTAGATTTTTCGATATGGTTATGCCATTACTTACCTGTACTTGGTCCGGAGTTCCTTTTTTTTTTTTTTTTTTTTTTTTTCAATCGATGGGGGTGAAGTGGCTTGACTGATGGAGACTTTGGAGGGAGACGTCATCGCCTTGTGGAGAAAATTCCTCTTGAGGACGATTTAAGAGATCAATTATTAGTTTCAATGTTCACTATAACATAATAATTTCCTTTTATCCCCATTTCACTGCTCATTGGGGCGCTTATATATTATTTTATGATCACTTTTTTTGTTTGTCAATAATATTTAATAGGTGTTGAAATGTAGTTATTCACTGAATGTCTGTATAAAATATAATTCATTATTTAATTTATGTCACATGCTTATTTGGTGAACATATGTACACTTATGATCAATGATTATTGTGTTTATTATTATTTTTATTTAATATTTATTTTATTATTCTTTTATTATTAATGATATAGTTGTTCCCTGATATTGTTCTGGAGGGCTCCAACTTGCGATGTTTATACACTGAATCACTCAACAGAGTCCCCCTAGTGATCAGCTATATTGAATCCTTTCCCCCCCTTGATCTTGATGAAGGTGCGCATGCGGGGTGCATGGACCACTGGGGTTCATATTGCGGTCTACGGTGTGATCGAGTCTGTTGTTGTTCCTGTCAAAGGACCTGGCAGATTCGGGTCACATGACCGCTGTCTGTTCCCTCCATTGGTTGATGGATACCATGTGACCGCGCATGCGCCATTAACTCTCAAGGACAAGGACCTGCATCATGACGCAGCAAACATTAGAGTCAGTTTGGCGATTCTTTTAACAGGTGTTTTGGCATTTTTCTGATTTGGACACCATATATATACCGGATAGCCCTCTGCCCTGACACGCCTCCCGAAGAAGCAGTGCGAAACGCGCGTCGGGGCAGAGGGACGTCCGTGGAGTTCACATCAGCAGCTTTCCAGGTATGTGTTTTTTCAACCTGCTATATCTCCATACTGATTGAGCCTAAAAAGGTTGCTAGCATTGTCAAGAGTGGCGATATATGCGTCTCATTACTATATGGCTAGCATACCTACAAGTCTTGCATTCAGATATGTTATTGGACATTACTGCTGATTGAGAGATACTCCTATGGTAGATAGTCCCTCTCTTTTTATTCATTTGCTTGTTGCAAATTTTAATTAATGTGTATCAGGTGCCTTCAGCAAACCTTTTGCTGATTTAGTATTGTATATTTTTTGTATCAATAAAATGTTGTTCAATTGTACCATTTAGTGGCATACATCAGTTATTTGTTTCCACTACCTGTGTTTTGCATTTTGACTGTGGTATATGGCCCTTTATGGGCTCTAATTTTCAGTGGGTATTTCATGTGATTTATTAACCCCTGATGGCATGAAAGGAAAAAAGTTTTAATATGAAAAGCAAAATCTGCCACAGATCCAAAAATGGATTGAGACACCTCCCTGTAATCCTTGTGGGTGAAAAGAGCCGGTACCTCTGCCAGCAGCATTGTCTTAGGGTAATCTTTTCAGTAAGTCTTCCACAATGGCCCTCTGGCATGCATGAACTGAAAAAGGCATATCTGCCTCCGACATGAGAGAAGGAAGTTTCTCCTTGTACCGTGGGTCAAGAAAGGTGCACAGCCAGTATTCCTATAAAAGTTTCAACTCAATCCACAAAAAAAGCAAGTCCCTACTCAGGTCCATCACCTGTAAATGGAAATATAGGGGGCTTCCACGTTACTGGTAGTAAAAAGTATCTGGAAAAGCACTATGGCTCCTCACCCTCCAAAAGAAATTCAGCAAATCCTCTGCTCTCATATCCAAATTCCACCCTCCCTTCTGAGCCCCACAGTGTACCTAAACCAAACATTGCACCCACATGTTTGACATTTTTGTAGTGATGAGAACATATGCTGAGCATTGGGTGACTTAACCTTTTACTCTCCCTAATTTCTATGGGGCTCTTGCCCCATTACATAGATGCCTTTTGGGTTTCTCTATAGCAGTCATTATTGGGCTGGATACTTTGGACCTTTTTTTATCATGTGGGGTCCCGTTTTTGATCATGTGGGGCAGCCCATGTTTCCATCTATTATTATTTCTTCCTAGGGTTGTATTATATTCGCCTCATGAGCCAGAAGGTCTAGAATAGGGAGGATTTATGCATATTTTTGTACATTGGGCATTATGTTATTTATTTTGAGTGGATATGGTTTTGTTTTTTGGTTTTAATTAGGTTTTAAATATTTTGATTGTGCCAATAAAACTTTTTCAGCATTATATTCATATAAAGACTCTTGTGGTGTGCATAATTTGCAGTAGTGCCTTTGCCTTCGGTATTATGTTCTTATTCTCTAATGATATTGCACCCCTGGTTTTTTATTTGCATATCTAGTGGTGTGCTTGGTTTCCTTTATTTATACATGGCTGAGAAATGTATCCGAGGAAAATATTTCAACCATTTTTGGGTTTGTTATAGAACACAAAAAGTATCTCAAAGCACTTAATACTTGATGGATCAAAATATACTCATTGTTCTGCCCCCACAAAAAAATGCAGCTATATATTTACCAATGGACTGCACAGGCCTAATTCCTATCTGCAGACTGGATTCTGTCTCTCTCCCTGCTCTTGCAACTCTTTTTTCTCTCACTCCCTCCCCCATGCTGAATGCAGATTGCATGTGATAAAAACAATTAGCTTTTAGAAGGGCTGTTCGCATTATGGCTCAGGTTCAGCACCAGTATCTACACTACAGGCCTCTGATTCATTGTAATGTGCACACAGGCCTGGACATGCACTCTCTCCCGCCAATGCAAAGTGTCACAGAGCAGTGCAAAGGCGTAAAGGCCAAGTGGGCAGTGCCGCTACTTTTATAATCCCCGGTTTGGTCGTATGATATATCAATCATAGTAATGCCACAACCAAGATGCCTACGACAGTGACTCACAGGCAATCCCCTGCATAACAGGCCCCAAAGATGCGAGGCGGGAATTCAAGTTTTACATTGAGCATCGCCCATTGCTTGCTGAGTAACAAGCACATCCGAGCACTGTGATACTCGAATGATAGCAGAGAATCACCGAGCACGTTCACTCATCCCTAATAAAGATGCAGCCTTTAAATTTGACACTGTACACACTAGAATTTTTCCTGCTGTCAGGTTTTTGTTGCTTTTTCTGGCCACAACAGCCTTGTATATAGCAATAATCTTGTTTGCAAAATTACCAGAAACATGAGAGAACACAGACATTATTATAAGGCAATCATATTCTCTTGTTCCATTTAGCCTGCATCATAATAAATCTAGCGCACTCTTGACTGAAATTAATCTATGTCCATACAGTGGGTAAGGAAAGTATTGTTTCATTGCAGCCATTTGGCAAATTTAAAAAAGTTCATTTTTTTTCTAATTAATCTACACACTGCACCCCATCTTGATTTAAAAAAAAAAACAAATGTAGACATTTTTGCAAATTTTTTGAAAAAGAAAAACTGAAATGTCACATGGTCATAAGTATTTAGACCCTTTGCTCAGTATTGAGTAGAAGCACCTTTTCAGCTAGTACAGCCATGAGTCTTCTTGGGAATAATGCAACAAGTTTTTCACACCTGGATTTGGGGATCCTCTGCCATTCTTCCTTGCAGATCCTCTCCAGTTCCGTCAGGTTGCATGGTGAACATTGGTGGACAGCCATTTTCAGGTCTCTCCAGAGATGCTCAATTGGGTTTAGGTCAGGGCTCTGGCTGGGCCAGTCAAGAATGGTCACAGAGTTGTTCTGAAACCACTCCTTCATTATTTTAGCTGTGCGCTTAGGGTCATTGTCTTGATGGAAGGTTAACCTTCGGCTAAAGGGTATGCCACACTAAGCGAGATCGCTAGTGAGATCGCTAATGAGATTGCTACTGCGTCACCATTTATGACGCAGTAGCGATCTCGTTAGCGACTTAGCTGTGTGTAACATGTAGCAGCGATGTGGCCCCTGCTGAGATGTCGTTGATCGCTTATGAACGTTCTGAGCCGTTTTTTGGTCGTTGGAGTCCCGCTGGTGAGCCTGAATCGCTGAGTGTGACACCCTTTATGAACAACTTCACCAGCGTCTCAGGTGGGACTAGGTTTTCCCAACGACCGCAGAGGTCGTTATAAAGATCACTGATGAGTTGTGTTTGGAATCTAACTAGCGATCACATAGCGATCGCACTAGTGAGCTCGCCAGGTCGTGTCGTTGTCGTGATCGCTGGTGCGATCGCTAAGTGTGGCAGTGCCTTTAGTCTGAGGTCCAGAGCACTCTGGAAGAGGTTTTCATCAAGAATATCTCTGCACTTGGCCACATCCATGTTTCCTTCAATTGCAACCAGTCATCCTGTCACTGAGGCTGAAAAACACCCCCATAGCAAGATGTTGCCACCACCATGTTTCACTGTTGGGATTATATTGGGCAGGTTATGAGCAGTTCCTTATTTTCTCCAAACATGCCACTTACAATTATCACCAAAAAGTTCATGTGTTTTTTTTAGCAAACTCTATGTGGGCTTTCTTATGTCTTGCACTAAGGAGAGGCTTCTGTCGTGCCACTCTGCCATAAAGGCCCGACTGTTGTGAACGCTCTGGATCTGACTTGTCAGTTTGGGCTCCCCCTGTAATGAAGCTGCTTTGGCTAAAAGAGGTCTATCAGGTGGGGGCAATGATTGGCAATCAGGTCTCACTGACTGAGGAGATGTAAGTGAGCAACCTTCCCATGATCCTCGCCTGTGATTTGTTTCATCCTGGTCCCTTTTGGAAGTCAGATGGCTTCCTGCTTTCTCCTGCAACTTTCAGATAAGTTACGTAGTTATTAAGGTTGAAGGAAGACTTTAAGTCCATCTAGTTCAACCCATATCCTATCCTAACCTGCCCTAACATGTTGATCCAGAGGAAGGCAAAAAAAAAACCCAAGTGGCAAACAGTAAGCTTCACATTGGGGAAAAAAATTCCTTCCCGACTCCACATACGGCAATCAGACTAGCTCCCTGGATCAACACAGTATCTAGGAAACTAGTGAATATAGCCTGTAATATTATACTTTTCAAGAAAGGCATCCAGTCCCTTCTTAAATTTTAGTAAGGAATCACTCATTACAACATTAGACGGCAGAGAGTTCCATAGTCTCACTGCTCTTACAGTAAAGAATCTGCGTCTGTGATTATGGCTAAACCTTCTTTCCTCCAGACGTAGAGGATGCCCACTTGTCCCCGTCACAGGTCTAAGAGTAAAAAGATCATTAGAAAGGTCTTTGTACTGCCCCCTCATATATTTATACATTGTAATAAGATCACCCCTAAGCCTTCGTTTTTCCAAACTAAATAACCCCAAGTGTAATAACCTGTCTTGGCAATTGCAGACCCCCCAGTTCTCTAATTACCTTGGTCGCTCTTCTCTGCACCCACTCCAGTTCAGCTATGTCTTTCTTATACACCGGATACCAGAACTGCACACAGTATTCTAAGTGTGGTCGCACCAGTGACTTGTATAGAGGTAAAATTATGTTCTCCTCATGAGCATCTATGCCTCTTTTAATGCATCCATTATTTTATTTGCCTTGGCAGCAGCTGCCTGACATTGGCCACTAAATGTGAGTTTGTCGTCCACCCATACACCCAGGTCTTTTTCAGTGACAGTTTTGCCCAGTGTTTTACAATTAAGCACAAAATTATACATCTTGTTTGTTCTACCCAAGTGCATGACCTTCCAATTATTCCCATTAAAGCTCATTTGCCATTTATCAGCCCAAGCTTCTAGTTTACATAAATCCTCCTGTAATATAAAATTGTCCTCCTCTGTATTTATTACCCTGCAGAGTTTAGTGTCATCTGCAAATATTGAAATACTACTCTGTATGCCCCCTACAAGGTCATTAATAAATGTTAAAGAGAAGCGGCCCCAATACTGACCCCTGTGTTACCCCACTGCTAACCGTAACCCAGTCCGAGTGTGTTCCATTAATAACCACCCATTGTTTTCTATCCATGAGCCACACATATTTTCCCCTATCCCCATTGTTCTCATTTTATGTATCAACCTTTTGTGTGGCACTGTATCAAAAGCTTTTGAGAAGTCCATGAACACCACGTCCACTGCATTCCCTTGGTCCAGTCCTGAACTTACACCTTCATAAAAGCTTATCAGATTAGTCTGACAAGAGCGGTCCCTCGTAAACCCTTGCTGATACTGTGTCATGAGGTTATTCAGCCTCAGATACTCCAATATAGTATCCCTTAAAAAACCCTCCAGGATTTTACCCACAGTAGATGTGAAGCTCACTGGCCTATAATTTCCAGGTTCAGTTTTTGCCCCCTTTTTGAATATTGGCACCACATTCGCTATACGCCAGTCCTGTGGTACAGACCCCGTTATTATGGAATCTTTAAAGATTAAAAATAATGGTCTATCTATGACTGTACTTAACTCCTGCAGTTATTTGCTGGTTTTCTGTGGCGTTTGTTTT